>JARQOC010000002.1:470106538-470402839 GCA_033576535.1 Allobates femoralis | reverse complement strand
CTCCGGTAAGGCTTATCCCATCAAAGGCTATTTCACCTGCGAAACAAATTTTGTAGTCTACATAGTGAAATGTCCTTGTGGCTTGTTATACGTCGGTGAAACCACTCAGGCAGTGAGGGATCGTATCTCCAGCCACAAATCGACTATAAGAACTGAAAAAAACTGGCTACCACTACCAGCACATTTCCACGAGGCCAAACATAACGTTTCACAACTACGTTTTCAGGTATTGGAACAAGTCCATAGACCTAAACGAGGGGGTAATCATGTCCAACTATTACGCCAAAGGGAAACTTACTGGATTTACACTCTCGATACACTAACTCCGAAGGGTCTCAACCGCGAGATAGATTGGCTAATATGAATGTGGTTTTTCTTCTTTCTCCTAGACAAATACGTAGTAGCCTCCCTGTAGTCACCTTCACAGTGTTCCTCTGTCTAAGCGGTAAGACCACAGTACTGTATAACTCAGCCTTTTTTCCAAACCCCCCCCCCCCCACCCACCCCACCCCCTTTTTTTCTTTTAATTTCCCCCCTTTATTATTTGGACTCCATCCTGATCGTTTTTTTATGTTATGCTTCCCCATTTATTTTTTTCATTTTCAGGTCATCATTTATATATGTTGAATGTCATGTTGTACATGTGTATTGTATACTGTATACTGTTGCCATATGTTCTATCATCCGTATAACGGTAAGCAGGTGTTGTCCTATTGTAACATCTGCCCCATCTTCATTGTATGTAAAAACACTATGGCTAAGTCTGTTCACTGACATCAGACCTTTTTATCCATTCATTAACATTCCTAACTATTGATCTATGGTCCTGTACCCAGCATACCATACAACTGTAGGGGCTCCCTGGACCTTTTTTTCCCCTTTTTTTCCCCTTTTCTCCTTCCCTCACCACTATCCTTGACTTAGCAGCTCCCCTCAGCAGTGTGCAGCTGTCACTGCCAAACCGCCACACACAGGCAGCGTCCCGATCTCCTAGGGTTACTAACCAACCCCTGTCATGATACGTCACTTCCGGTGACGCCCCCGGACATCCCCATAGAGTCTCCCATCACACTGCCTCTAGGCGCGGAACGTCACTTCCGGTGACGTCACCCGCTCCTAGTGCGCACGCGCCGGCGTCTAGCGTCATTACCGGCCTGGCCACCGGTCTGATAAGATATAAGGGAGCGCGCTCCCTGCAGCACTTGCCAGCCATCAGCTTGGACACAGTTGTGTCAGCTATCCACACTGCGCCACCAATCCATGTGAGACCAGACTCCTCCACCAAGCTAAGTATCTCTCCTTTTCACACTATGTCTGATGTTATGCTCTATGTTTCTTCCCCTATATATTCAGAGAGCTCTGCTCTACCATACTTCCATACAGGTGATCAGCTACTACTGCAGGCCGAGATATTATACAGCTTTCTCCAGGGTAACTATGTACATGTATACACCTCATCCTGTGACACAGTGAATCTGTTACACACAGATTTAGCAGTTTGCTCCCCTTTCATTCACTCCAGTGTATGATAGCATATTATCTCTTCACTTTAACCACCTTCGATACCACTAACTCCCCAGTCACTAAGCTCTCATGCTATTTGGGATCTGGTATCACCGGGCTCTCGCCCACTACCACACCATGATAATATCTATCCTCACTATAACACTTTCTTACTTATACTGCTGCCCTAACTTAAATGCATTCAACTCCACAGGAACCTCCCTAACAAAGTTACCTTGTATACCTACTGTATGAACTACCATATCTCAAGCCTCAACATTTTAGGGTATGTTTAGCCACATAAGCATATCTATAACTCTACTATCATAATACCTCTTTGATCTCACCAGTATGTTGAATCCTTTCAATCTCCTCCTTAAAACTTACTAAGCTAATGGTCGTATGCAAGCACCATTACACATACTGATCCAAACTATGAGATTTTCTCCATGTGTATATATGTAGATACGTATATATTTTCACAAGTATACTGAAACTTTGTAAATACAGCATCCTTGTGTTACTCACTGTAAATATTTTCAATGTTTTTCAGCGACTCTGTGAACAAGGCCAATAACTTGGCCGAAACGTTAGTCTGTCGCTTCACCACGGAATTGTAAATAAACTACTCACTTGATTCATATACTCCTATTGCACGTGTGCATTGATGTTCGATATCCTCTTGATTACGGGACCTCTGGCCCCTTTCAATTGCACCGTGACCATCACCATATTTGAGTGCTAACCTTCGAACTTCCTATCCTGCACTGAGTATGTAAGCGGTGAAAACAGGGATTCACTCACTTGGGGCAGTTGTGCAACCCACAACTGGCTTGAAGGCGTTTTTGGTGATTGTTACCAGATAGCTGCTGCAGGACTTCCACCATCCACACTGGTGTGGATATACATCAGATGATAGGGAAGAAAATGGTGTGTCACAGTCCGCGCTGCCACGATCATCCACTCCAAAGAAAACACGTGAAGGTGGAACTTCCACGAAATACTTTATTTCCTCCTGCCTCCTACGCGTTTCGGTGCCCTCCTGGCACCTTCCTCAGGGATACCTGAGGAAGGTGCCAGGAGGGCACCGAAACGCGTAGGAGGCAGGAGGAAATAAAGTATTTCGTGGAAGTTCCACCTTCACGTGTTTTCTTTGGAGTGGATGATCGTGGCAGCGCGGACTGTGACACACCATTTTCTTCTTCATTTTCTAGCCTTAAAATAATATAATGTGATGTAGTGTCAGCAATAGTGTTACTACCATTCTGTTTTTCCTGATCAAAAATCCTTCTTTTGCTGGTCAAGATTTCTCTAACCCCATTATTCACATAGAGACGGAAATCCTCAATTATATCTTGCTGCCACAGTGGAAACTATAAAGTAGCATGATTCTAATATTAATGCATTCTGCATGTGAACATTAATGACTAGCTCCCTTCAATGACTATAATGTTAATCCTCAAACCGATCATCATCTGCTGAACACCCAGCAAACAGATTCATAGGAAATCAATGTCAGACATTTGAAGGTCAGTCTCAGATTATTACCACTGAAATCACATTGTCAATCATTTGGTCTAATTTTAAAGGAAACCTGTCACCTAATCTAGCCCTCCTAACCTGTGAATACCTGTCCCAGCATCCTCAAACAACTTTATCAACCATCCCTGTCTGACCATTTATAGGGATCTACAAGTGCAATAAAGCATTTTGTAAACTTACTGAATCCACGTCGGATGGGCGTTCCTACAGGGGTCATTGACGAGAAGGCAGGGTCTCCTGGGCTGTGCTCCCACCGCCCCCCTGCTGATATAACTCCCCGATGGATGGCATTCTTCTTTCCGATGCTCGGGCACTATTCAAACTACCCGCCCATTTCGTCATCGCTATGGCGCTGTCACGTGATGCCGGCCCTGAGTCACTTCCACCCGTCGTATCACTGGGTGTACTAATAAGCACATAGACCACCTTCAGAGCATGCGCAGATGGCATGCTGAAGGCGGCCTGTGCGCTTAGTACACCTAGCCATATCATGGCCGGAAATGACGCGAAGCCGGCTTCCGTGACCGCGTCATAGCAATGACGAAATGGGCGGGTAGTTTGAATAGTACCCGAGCTCCGGGAAGAAGAATGCCACCCATCGGGGAGTAATTTCAGTATGGGGGCGGTGGGAGCGCGACCAGGAGACCCTGCCTTCTCGTCAAGGACACCTGTAGGAACACCCATCCGACATGGATTCAGTAAGTTTACAAAATCCTTTATTGCACTTGTAGATCCCTATAAAAGGTCAGACAGGGATGGTTGATAAAGTTGTTTGAGGCTGCAGGGACAGGTATTCATTGGTTAGGAGGGCTAGATTAGGTGACAGGTTCCCTTTAAACAACAAATCAGAGATAATCCTCATCTCTTATAGCAAAAAAACAGTGTTTTTTTACACAGACACAAAATAAAGCATCCGGCAGAAAAAAAATCCAAACTGCTGGGTCCTCTTGTCCACATGGCAGGACCCATGCTCACCTTTCCTAATGTTACCATAACCCAGCATAGCTGTTTGTATTCTCTGCATACAATTTATCTGTCTACATATTTCACAATGTAATCTGCATATAGATCTTTTAGGATTGTCAACTTCAAAAATCCACATCAATATGGCTGTATAAGGTCCCTTTCACATCAGCGTTTTCGCTGATAAGCGGCCAATACGGCAGGTGGCGCTGCATCTGCCAGATCAGCCACCTAACGCCGCAGACCGGCACATGTGGCTGCGAAAAGAAACCGCTGCTTGCAGCTTTTTTTTTTTCACGGCCGCAAGTACCAGATCCAGCCGATCTGGCTTAATCACACTTGCCGCACCAGACCGCAAGCCCTATAGACAATGCATGGGGCTTGTTGGATCTGGGCCGCAAGTGCGGCCATTAGGCTGCAGATGCGGTAAATCTGCCGGATCTGCCGCACATCAGCGAAAAACACTGATGTGAAAGGGGCCTTATCCTTTTTGAATTTAAATTTGAGTTAGGCTGTAAATGAAAGATAAGCTGATGCAAAAAAAATAAATACAGCCATAGATTATTATCAAAGCAAATATATCAGTCACTAAGAATCCAGTTAATAATTCATTCCAATTATGAAGCACTCCCATAAAAATATTTATCCTCTAAACGTCTCTAATTTGTATGTAGTGTAGTTCCTATACTTTCCAATCGTCATCTTGCTCAGTTTCCAGCATCAGCAAGGTCCTCCTCTCACTCACTTCCAAAATGTCGGATCACTCTGGGGTTTCTTTGTGAGTTGGGAGAGGCTATTTCAAAATACAGGTGCATTTCAATGAAATATAACATCATCAAAAAAATAATTTATTTTAGTAATTCAATACATAAAGTAAAACACATATATTATAGAGTCATTACAAACAAACTGATCTATTTCTTAATTTTTGTTATGTAAATGTTGATGATTATGGCTTACAGCCAATGAAAACCCAAGAGTCATTATGTCACGCTTGGGAGGTGACAACATCAGGTAACTTGATGGTGTGATGGGCAAAGGGGGTCAAGAGAGCCTGGTGAGGAGTTCCAAGCCACCACCCTTTACCCTAAGCTCCTGATTAGCCCCAGGTTGAGGGCCCCTACCTCCACCCACAGGTCGGAGATCACAGCTTCTCCCACGGCAATATTAACTCCAGGAGAGGCTTCAGCACATCAGCAAGACATCTTCTCAGCTCAATGACCAAGAGCCAACTAACTCTATAAACAGCATCTGACAGAGGAGAGGGAAGGCTATTTAAAGCCAGAGGGAGGGATTCCCAGTGAGTCACACTTCAACCACTCAATCAGCAGTTAAACATAATAGTGAGTGCAGCTCTAGAGCACAACACAGGAGGCAAGACCTTCACACCAATACCTCATGCAGCCCTTAAAGGAAAACAACACATACAGTAGCATCCGGCAATGTCAGCGCAAACTAAGCGCGTGACACATTATCTCAGAAAATTAGAATATTATATAAGACCAACTGAAAAAATAATTTTAAACTTATAAATGTTGGCCTAATGAAAATTATCTACAGTAAATGCACTTAATACTTGGTCAGGGCCCTTTTTGTATGAATTACTGCATCAGTGAGGTGTAGCATGAAGGTGATCAGCCTGTGGCACTGGTGAGGTGTTATGGAAGCCAAGGTTGCTTTGATAGTACCTTTCAGCTTGTCTGCATTGTTGGGTCTGATGTCTCTCATCTTCCTCTTGACGATACCCCTTAGATTCTCTATTGGGTTTAGGTTAGGTGAGTTTGCTGGCCAATCAAGCACAGTGATAATGTGGCTAGTAAAGCAGGTATTGGAACTTTTTGGCAGTGTGGACAGGTGCTAAGTCCTGCTGGAAAAATGAAATCTCCATCTCCAAAAAGCTTGTCAGTGTAGGGAAGCATGAAGTGCTCTAAAATTTACTTGTAGACAATAGCACTGACTTTGGTCTCGATCAAACGCAGTGGACCTACACCAGCAGATGACATGGCTCCTCAAACCATCACTGATTGTGGAAACTTCACACTAGATATCAAGCAGCTTGCATTGTGTGCCTTTCCACTCTTCCTCCAGACTCTGGGACCTTGATTTCCAATGACTTTTTGTGGCTTACCCTACTTGTGGAGTGTGTCAATGACTGCTTTCTGGATATCTGTCAAGTTAGCAGTCTTCCCCATGATTGTATAGCCTAGGAAAACAGACTAAGGCTGCTTTCACATCACGATTTTTTTGTATTCGTGGCTGTCCGTTGTGAATCGAACAGCCACGGATCCGATTTTGCCCCCATGTATCTCTATGGGCACAGATCGGATCGGATTTGGCCTGATTGCCATCCGATTTTTGTCGGATCCTATTCTATCCGATTTTTCCCTGTGCCCAAAATTGGAGACTGCTCCGATTTTGGGCAAAGTGGACCAAATCGTACCGAATGAGATCCAACATGATCAGCGCCCTTTAACATGGGGGCCTATGGAGCACGGGTCCGTGAAAACATCAGATAATTTCTCGGACCCGATTTTAGTGTACTGAGCATGCTCTGTACACTAAAATTGCTCTGCTCCCCTTTAATTTCACTTCCGCAATGTATATATATACATTGCGGAAGTGAAATTCTGTAAATGAAGAGTAAAAAAAAAAACAAAAACATTATCACCTGTCCGACGGTGTCCTGCGCTGTTTCGCTCGCTCCTTGGACTGAAGGACCTGGGGTTGCCTGGCAACCTGTTCAGCTGATCGGGTTGTCACATGAACGCGTGGTTAAAATCTCCCGCCCGCCAAAATTGAGCGTCGGGCGGAAGATTTAAACCGCGCGGTCATGTGACAACCCGATCAGCTGAGCGGTCACATGACCACTCAGCTGATCGGGTTGCCAGGCAACCCAGGTCCTTCAGTCCTAGGAGCGAGCGAGACAGCGTGGGATACCGTCGGGCAGGTGAGCATATTTTTTTTTTATTTTTAACTCTTTATACATTGCGGGAGTGAAAGTGCCCGGCTTGCCTGCACTTTGCAGGCTCGAGCTTTCTGTGTCGGGGTCCGTGAAAATCACGGACCCGGACACAGAAAAGGTCACCTCCTGTGGTGTCCGTTCCTGTCTGTGGGATCCTACAAAAAGTAGGATCCCACGGACAGGAAAAAAAAATGTGATGTGAAAGCAGCCTAAGGGACCATTTTAAACACTTAGTAAGCCTTTGCAGGTGTTTTGTGTTAATTATTCTAATTTTCTGAGATAATGAATTTTGGGTCTTTATTGGATTTAACATTGGATATCAACATTAACCGAAAAAAACACTTGAAATAGATCACTCTGTTTGTAATGACTAATAACTACTAATTGTAAGGAAAATTTTTTTTTATTAGAGTGCATCTTTAATTGTGAAACAGGTGACAGATCTTTAATTCTAGGAAATACAAATGGAGTATGATCACTCATTGGTCAACAGTTAACTTAGAGTATTTAGGGGCCTGCGTATGAATTTCAGCGGGGACAACATATGCATTAGATTATGGTTCTATTTTCTCTTAATGTTTCCATGTGTTTACTCAAAAAACTTACTGACTGCTGTCATCCCCTGCACAGGGACACAGGATTAAGCACAGAGGAGAATGTAGTACATACATAATGTCAGTCTGTGTCCCACTAAATATGAAAATTATGTATACATTGACATCTAAGGCTAATTTCACATGTTCAGTAATCATCCGTTAGAATGGATCCTGAAGAGATCTGTTGGACAAAAAGTTGTGGAAACACAATCTGCTAAACTAAAAAGTCCATTCGTAAATTACAGAAATCTCCCAGATCCATTCTTTAATGTGAGAGTCTAAGGAAAATGGATCCGGTAAGGCTGGGGTCACACACACAGATATCTGTGCAGATATTGTTCACAGATCTCTGGTTGAAGTGAAATCATGGACAAATTGGTCTATTTGTATACAGCCACAAAATGGATCAATTTGTCCATGATTTCACTTCAACCAGAGATCTGTGAACAATATCTGCCCAGATATCTGTGTGTGTGAGCCCAGCCTATCATTTATAAAAGATCCATTTTTTTTTACAGGATACTTGTGGAAGATAAGTAGCAATCAGTTTACGGATTATGCTCTCAATAGACTGACATGTTAAAAAAAATGGATTCCGCAGATGTAATTTTTCCAACAGATTTCTACAGGATCTGTTCTTTTTTTGCAGAAATTATTTTTATTAGGTTTTAAACAAAACAATAAGAAAAATATCAGACACAATAATAGAAGCAATAAGCATTACACAATCAATGACCATTCCCAATTAAAAAGAATGTAATTTTCAAATATGAAGGGCATAAAATTATAGCCAACTAGTGTCTAAGAAGGAAAGTAAATAGAAGATAGAAAAAGAGAGAAGAGAAAAGGAAGGGGAAAGAAGGAACAAAGAGGGAAGGGAATGGTAAGGAGAGTAGGGACTGAAAAGAGGGGTAGGTTACGACTTACCACAGCTGACAGAGCAAGCTATGGTTCACATAAACAGAGATGGAATCCAGGAACGCCAAATAAGCCAAGTGCTTGTGTGTTTGTCCCATTTATCGTTATCTTGAGCCATGACCGACTCAATTTGTTCCATTTGTTCCAATCTATCCATCTAAATTACCCACTCTCCAACCGAGGGCACCTCAATGGATCTCCAATGCCTAGGAATAACAGACCTGGCCGCCATAAGACAAAACCTGAAGAGACCTCTTTTGATCACTGATAAAGAACCAGGGATCAGAGAGAGTAGAGAAATCTGAGGGGGCAGAGTGTGATGTATACCTGACATTCAAAGATCGCAGACTAAAATGGGCGCAACAGCTGGCAGGACCACCAAATGTGAAGCATTGTACCTTCTCCTTCACCACACCTCCAGCACAGGTTTGACACTTCAGGGTACATTTTGTGAAGGAGGGAAGGGCATCTGTAGCATCTAGATAAAATTTCATAATTTTTCTCTTTAGACACACAAAAGATGGACATCTTATGGATGAGAGCGAACATTTTTAGACGAGCAGGATCTGTTCTAATGGATCCTTACAGGACGTGTGAACTCAGCCTCAGAATAGACTTCTTCAATAAGATTTTTTTTGCATTGATGTCCCTAGAATAACTCTTTAGAGCAGAGGTTCCCAACTCCTGTCCTCAAGGCACACCAACAGTGCAGGTTTTCAGGATTTCCTTAGTATTGCACAGGTGATAATTGAATCACCTGCACTGGGGATGATTCCAATTTCTAAGGAAATCCTGAAAACCTGCACTCTTGGTGTGCCTTGAGGACTGGAGTTGGGAACCTCTGCTTTAGAGCAATAGAAAATAGTCTACATTGCACAGCATGACTGCAATACAGGCAGTCTTATTGGAAAAGATTTGATTTCTACAAACTTTTTGACAGTGAGGGTGATCAATGAGTGGAACAGGCTGCCATGAGAGACAGTGAGTTCCCCTTCAATGAAAGTCTTCATAAAGAAGCTGGACAGACATCTGTCTGGGATGATTTAGTTAATCCTGCTTTCAGCAGGGAGTTGGACGAGATGACCCTGGAGGTCCCTTCCAACTCTACTTTTCTATGATTTCTATAATTCAGCAGTAGAATAATACACTAAGAAATATAGAACACTGCGAGCAACTAATGGGTTCATGTTCTTTAGATGTCGACTTAGAAAGCTTTTAAAATGCCACACTGTAAAATCAAGTGTCAGCAGAAGCTGTTTCTTTTAATTAGGGTAAATAATACTCAGCATGGTGATATTTATTTTTTTCTTTTATTCTAGAATTCTTACCACAAGCATTTGGAATGGCATTATCACAAGTTATCGCCAATGACAGGGCGCACAAGCTGAAGCAAGATTCCCAAAAAGATGAGCAGAAGGAGGTCTCTGACTTTGTAACATCTATCCTGCCATTTGGATCTAGAAGACAGAATAAAGAACTCTCCAGTAGTAATTCATCTCTCAGCTCCACTTCAGAAACACCGAACGAATCCACATCTCCCAACACACCAGAGGCGGCGCCTCGAGCACGGAGAAGGGTGAGCTAACAAGTTTGGTGATGTGACAGGCAAAGGGTCAATATTATACTACACATTTCAGGCAATGAGAGGAAATACAGGGGTTGGACAAAATAATGGAAACACCTGGAAAAATCAACAAAAGTTAGCTTAGAATGGTGTAGGTCCACCTTTTGCAGCGATTACAGCCTCAATTCTCCAACGTATGGATTCATACAAGGTGATCTCATTGGCCTGGCGGATCTCCATGAAATAGCACCCCAGATCATCATAGAACCTCTGCCATGTTTTACGGTTGGGAGAAGGCAGTCTGGATGGAATGCTTCTTTTGGCTGTCTCCAAACGTACACTCGAGGTCAGAACATGGTGTAAATGATGATTTGTCTGAGAATATCACATGTTTCCACTGCTCGATGGACCAATTCTGGAGGTTTCTACACCACTCTAAACACTTGGAAACATTTGTCATTGACAGCAGCCGTTTTCTAATTGCAGCTCTTCCGTGGAATCCAGATTTGTGCAGCTCCCGACAAACAGCTTTTGTGGAAACTGGGTTCTGTAGTTGTTTATTGAGCTCAGCAGTGAATTTCGGAGCCATGGTCTTGTGATACTCTCTCACAATTCGCTTTAGAGTCCGACGGTCTCTCTCAGTCAAGTTCGACTTTCAGCCGGACCTGTGCTTTGCTGCGGACGTTTTTCCTTCTCTTTCAAACAGTCATTACTTTGGAGACAGTACCGCTTGACACGCCAAGCATTCAGGCACTTCCTGTTACACTAGCGCCTGCCATACGAGCACCAACAATTTGCCCTTTTTGAAAATCCGAAAGGTCTGCCATTGGTGTCAGGTTCTCATCAATGTTCTTACAATTCGGCAAAACAAACAGTTAATTTACATACACATATCACTTAGCACAAATAATCAGCTACAAAACATTAACATATGTCACGGTTGGCATGTTTATAACATGTTTGAAGATTATGATGCCAAAACGATAGGTGTTTCCATTATTTTGTCCAACCCCTGCTAAATGCTCATCTTTATATTTCGCTCTGTCTTTCCCACTTCTTCATTTTCCTGTGTGAGATATTTCATATCAGAGAAAGTTATGATTTGCAGATCTGCAGAATATAACAAAATGTCAATCCATAATATTTTAGAAATAGATGTGTGTCTGCAAAATAACATGGGTCATTCTCAGCCTGTCAAAGTCATCTTGGCTTGTAAGTTGGTTGGCTTGGGATGCACATTTATTTTCATACCAAGCAGGAAAAATACAAATTCATGTGCACTGTACAGGGAATGAAACATAATGTCACCTATACTGTATTATTATTATTGATTATTATAGTGCTATTTATTCTATGGTGCGTTACATGTGAAAAGTGACATACGTAGACAAGTATAGTAATCATGTGCAATACAAGGCACAGACAGTTACAGGAGGAGAGAATCCTGCTCAAAATCTACAAGGGATGGGTGAGGATACAGAATGTGCGGGTGGATCTGATCTTGCAGCAGTACAATAGACTGAGGATCACTGCAGGTTGTAGGCTTGTCGGAAGAAGAGAGTCTTCAGGTTCGTTTTGAAGGTTTCCACGGTAGGCGAGAGTCTGATGTGTTTGGGGCAGAGAGTTCCAGAGTATGGGGGATGCACAGGAGAAATGTTATATGCAATTGTAGAAAGAAGCCAGAGGGGAATAGTGAAGGAGATCTTGTGAAAATTGGAGTTTACATGCAGGTAAGTAATGGGAGACCATGTCACAGATGTACGGAGAAGTCAGGTTGCAGATGGCTTTGTATGTCATGGTTAGTGTTTTGAACTAAAGTCTTTGGGCAATAGGAAGCCAGTGAAGGGAGTGGCAGAGAGGAGAGGCCATAAAATAGCGGGGTAGCAGGTGGATTAGGCGAGCAGCAGAGTTTGGAATAGTTTATAGAGGTGTGAGAGAGTTTAAAGGGAAAACCGAGAGCAGGAGGTTGCAGTGGTTGAGGCAGGAGATTATGGGAGCATGGACTTTGCAGATTCTTGATTAAGGAATGTACAGATCTGGGAAATATTTTTCAGTTGGAGTTGGTAGGAGGTGGAATGGGCTTGAGCATGAGACTTGAAGGATAGAGTAGAACCTAGGGTTACCCAGAGGCAGTGAGCATGCTGGACTGGGGAGAGTGAGCAGCCATAGACTTTGATGCTAAGGTCTGGTGGAGGAATAGAGTGAGATGGGGGAAAGATTATGAATTTTGTTTTGTCCATGTTCAGTTATACAAACCAAGCAGAAAAGAAGGATGAAATAGCAGACAAACATTGTGTGATTTTGGTTAGTAAGAAGGTGATATCAGGTCCAGAGAGGTAGATCTGCATATCATTAGCAGTGAGATGATACTGAAAGCCATGGGAATCCATAAGCATTTCCCAGGACTAAAGTGTAGATAAAGAACAGTAGGGATCCTTGAACTGGACCTTGGGAGACACCGACACATAGGGGGCGAGATGAGGAGGTAGTGTGAGAGAGTCAGATGCTGTAAGTCCAGTCAGTTAGGTATGAAGAGATCCAGGATAGGGCCAGGTCTGTGATAACAAGAGATGAGAGAATCTGTAGCAGGAGAGAATGGTCCACAGTTTCAAAAGCAGAAGACAGGTCCAGGAGGAAAAGGAAAAGTCCCTTTATACTGTGACTACCGTTGAGATATTTGTAGACCGATATTAAGTCTACTCTCAGCCTTCTCTTTTGCAAGCTAAACGTTCCTAGTTCTTTTAGCCTGCCTTCAGAGGACATGGTTTGCAGACCTTCTACAACTTCATTGCTCTTCTCTGACCCTAGCCATAAACTCTCTGCTTCAATACATCTAAAATATTTTTAGAAAGGTGCCCATAAATATAAGAAATCAGACAAAGTTGAATGACTTCAGCAGGAGATGACTATCTTATTCATATAAGGTAGTACTGAATCTTTCCTGATGGCATGTGTTGGGGAAAGAAAGTATTGGGCAAGTTGAATTTCTTAAGACTGATCCTTTGTTCACATGTAGAATATACTGCCATCATAGATGTCTGGTAAAGGCTTATTCCCATTAGAGAACACATGTATATCAATCAACCTGAGTGTGCATGTGTATAGAGGGTATTGGGGAAATACTGGTAGATGTCAGGTACATCAGAAAGTAATTAAAAGTGTATTGCCAATTTAAAACTTTGAGGATGCTAGTCTAGTTTTCTACCTTACATTTGTCTTATAGAAGTATTCTAGTAATAGTTTTAATAGTTTTATATTTATCCTCTATCCACGGTATAGGTTATAACTTCCTGGTCGCTGGGGTCCCATTGCTGGGACCCTCACCAATCTCTAGATGTGTGGCAGTGAATAGCCTCGTGTAAGTGGAGCTGAGGTCGATCATACGCAATACCACTTCATTCATTTTTAACGGGAATGCCAGAATTAGCTGAGTCTTTGCATTCCCACAAGAATGGATGCGGTGGCACTGTGTATTATCAACCTCAGCTCCATTTAGATAACAAATAAAGGTAAATTATGTCTGAAGCATCTGTATCTGAAGATAATTGCTGTTAGCCTGGTGTTGCCTCCTGTAATCAATACCAAACTTAATGCTTGACGCATCATGCAGTACAGTTATGGTGTAATAGAAGCAATATACTCAAATTATTGCATGATATCAATTGTGCAATACGTGAATATCGTAACTGCATCGGTAAAAGTAAAATACAGATCATGTTCAGCCATTTATTATCAGATGAATCCAGGATCTGGCTGCAGATCATGTGCTCATTTACTCTAACTTTGTTTTTCAGCTCAATCTCTTGAGTTTATATTAATTTCACAGTTTGCCTTCCATATTGAAGCAATAAAATTATAGAACTTGATGAGGTAGTGCAGTTGTCAGCTTTTAATTGCTACCATACTTGATAGAAACCAGAGAACAATGTCAGATGTTCTGCTCATTTTAATAACATACTTCACAAATCCTTTTCATTTTGTTTTATTTTGTATTTTTGTGTTTTATTTTTTTAAAGGATAATTAATAGCTATGCTAATTGGACGGTTTGGCTTTTGTTTTTTTTTAATGAACTGAAATCCAAGTCTTTGACCTTGTTTATAAAGATTGGTAGTGGATTTTAAAATTATCACTGATTTTTATATAACTTGCATTTAACTGTGTATATTCAGTGCAGTACTCAAACGGGTATTCCAATCACACATTTATTATTGGAATATTCTATGATCTTTTATTCATGTGTATTACTGATTAACTAGTAACAAATAGTTCAATTCCATTTGAACATCTAGCAATACAATTTTTTTTCTTTCCATTCCTATAGTCTTCTAAGCATCATATGAAAAGCGTGTTAAAGGCCTAAGGCTGGCTTCACACTTGCAGATGGATCTGCAGCGTTTTGCAGATGCATCTGCAAGTGTGAGCATGCTGACCGCGGCCCCTATGTTTATAATAGGGCGCACCGCGGTCTGAAAGCTCTCATTCACTCCTATATGTGTACTGTCAGCAGGCGTACGCCTGCTTACAGATCACACTCTTCCGCCCGCAGCATGGACGCGAGATGTAGCGTCCATGCTGCGGGCGGGAGTGGTGTGATCTGTCAGCAGGCGTACGCCTGCTGACAGTACACATATAGGAGTGAATGAGAGCTTTCAGACCGCGGTGCGCCCTATTATAAACATAGGGGCCGCGGTCAGCATGCTCACACTTGCAGATGCATCTGCAAAACGCTGCAGATCCATCTGCAAGTGTGAAGGCAGCCTAACAGGGTGATATTCATGTGATAGATGTGCACAACAATAAAATAACAAAGAGTGATATACTAACCTTCCCTGAGTCTCATCCCCACTGCTCCAGACATACTTGATTGGCTGCAGTGCTAACATGACCTCTACTATGCAAAACACCATGTCAAGCAATCATTGAGCTCAGTTGCTCATACAATTAATAGGAGCAGAGTCACAGAGCTCAGAGAGTATCAGCAGCAGTGATGTGCACTGTAGAATTGATGTTACTACTGCAGACGATCAACGAAAATCACAGCGGCAGCGGAGAGGCAGCATTTAGAGGGAGTTTCCACTTCTAGGGCAACCCTTTCTGATTCCACATGTCTTCTCTAGGTAAAATAAAAAAACCTGTACTTACCTCCTGTGCTGATGCTGTTCCGGTGGTATTGGTAATTGCGGGGGCTCACATAACATTGTGACGTCATGCGATCCCTACGTCCAATCACTGCTTGCTTCTTTCCCCTGAGTTTAATCAACAGGGAGTGACACTGTGGCTACTTATTGCTTATTTAGTCCGAAGGTGTGGCAAAAATTATTCAGGAATTAATTGGACATGTGACATCATAATGTTACATGAGCCCTGGAAGTGCGATTACCGACACAAATGGAGCGGTACCAGCAAAGGAGGCGAGTACAGGCTCTATTATTTTAGTGGGGTAAAGACATGTGGAACAAGAAGGGGTTGTCCTCGTAATGGACAAAGCCGATAATTCAGGGATGGTGAATAGATCATGTTTTATTTTCACCTGTCAGAAAAAAAATAGTAAAGGGACAAGCCTTTAATTAAAACACATACATCTATACATTACCTGTACAATACTAATTCTAGCTTTTGCAGAGCACAAGACAATGTAGCAATATCATTCCTACTTCTACACACTGTAACAGCCATATCCAATGAACACTCAGTTTGTTTATATTCAAGAACAAACATCAGTTTTTCTCGTTAATTGTTTGCCGGTTATCATCTCCCTCCCAAGTTTTGTGGACCTTTTAATTTCATCACAAACAAACCACAAAGTTATTCTGAGTTCCAGATCAAATAAATACATAACTTGGCCAAGAAAACATTGCTTGTGATTATTCCTTCTTGCTGTGGGAAACAGAGAATATTTTGAAACTTAAAAATTCATTGCAACTATTATCTTCCTTAATCAAGGCAGATGACTCTCATCAAACCCTACGCCTTCCTCATTTACCATCAAACTGTGTTTAAAAGGGTTTACAAATGAACTCACTCACACAAAAACACATTGAAATATACTCCGGTTTCCTCCCACATTGTAAAGACATACTGATAGGATGTTTAGATTGTGAGCTCCAAGAGGGACAGCATTACTGATGTATGTAAAGTGCTATGGAATTAATAGCGCTATATAAATGAATAAACATTATTATTATTATTATTTTGCTGTTAAAGTGAACCTGTCACCTAGTTAAATGACCCCAGGCTATCACTACCTGTCCCTGCACCTTCCTATTACTTTTCTAACTATCCCTCTCTCTCCTAAATGTGTGGTGTGACTGTTTTCTCAAAGCTTTTTATAACTTACTGCCTCATATTATAATGAAGTGGGGGCTACCGTTATTAGTTCTCCTGGGTGTCCTCTTTCACTCCCTTTCGTGATTGCCAGAAATTCCTGCTGCTTTTTCAGTGTTGCTGCAAACCATTTGACAGCCTCGCAGACCAATTTTTTCATGTCTTTTCTTGACTTTTTTGAGGAATGTCCTGTTTAAGATAATATCCCCCAAAAAATTATCACAAATAGGGTGTTATCCTTTATACACAAATGCCATAGTAGTGCAGGAAAGGATCACCTTTAGTGGTTGTGACAGTCTTGTATGTACTGTATATGCATGTAACAATTGCTGCAGACCCACATGGAGAGATGTCAATATTGGGTGATGAATTGGGTATAAACTCGTGCTGCTGTTTGATTTGATATTGTTCCTTGGTTAATTTATGTAGATCATAGATTATATACTAAGTAAACGCCTTTCAAAGGCACCACAGGCTTCTTCCTCAAAAACAAATCATATCATATATGATTTGTCCTGAGGACAAGCCTGTGGTGGCTTTGAAACACATTGACCTAATAATTCATCTATGATCTCCATGGACTGATCTGATATTTTTCCTTGGTTAAAGAGCAGCACGGGTTTATACCCAATTCATCACCCAATATTGACAGTTTTTAATAATGTCACTATTGAGTGAAATTTAAGCCACTTGACCAACTTCACAGTGCCCCATGGTATACTTAATGCCATGGTAATTTTTCTAACTACTCTGCTGACTGGTAATGTTCAGTAATGAGATAGATCCTTGTTGTAAAAATGGAAGTAACTAAATGTCAAGAAAATTCTACCAGAAAAGCTAAACTTTATATGGAGTTAAAGAATCCATCCCATCAAAAATGTTATACTATTTATATCTTGCAGGCATCATATTATATAGCACTGTGTACTCTCAATTGGTCATTTTGCCCTTCTACCCAGTTAATTCTTCTCTTTTCCATTAGGTCTATGAGATCACATCATTAAAGTTAGACTAGCTCTTTGTAGAAATAGGAAGTTTCTTCCCTGCATGAGCCATGACTGGAAAGTCCCTGACAGGGGGAGGAGGAAGCAGCTCATTAGGAGTTTGCAAAGGGGATGATTCATGCAGGAAAAAGAAACTTCTTCTTTCTACATAGAACTTAGAAAGATTTAGCTCACCTGTCTTTAATCACGTGATATCATAGTCCTAATGGAAAAGAGAAGAAGTAAATGGGTATAATGATTAAGTATACAGTGCTATACAATATGATTATTGCAATATATGAAATGTATAAAGACTTTGATGGAAGCGCTCCTTTATTCTAATAACTTTAAATGTGGGCAGCTGTGTACTGACTACTATCTAACATGAGTTTAAATGTGATTGGCTAATTCTGAACACAGCCACATTTCCAATTATAAGGGCCGCTTTACACACACGAACTTCTGTGATCAACTTCTGAACAGATCTCTGGTTGCAGTGAAATCATGGACACGTTGCTCCATTTTGTACACAGCCACAAAATGGAACAATGTGTCCATGATTTCACTGCAACCAGAGATCTGTTCAGAAGTTGGACACAGAAGTTGGTGTGTGTAAAGCGGCCCTAAGGGCCCTTTCACATCAGCGTTTTTCGTAATTCGCGGCAGATGCGGTGAAAAAACCGCATCTGCCGCGTTTGCCGCATAACCGTTCCACTTGCGGCACGGTTGCGGTTTTTCCCATAGGAAGTATAGGGGGACTTGCGGCAGATGCGGCAAGTGCGGTTTTGCACTTGCGGCAGGTGCGGCAGCGAAAAAAACCGCGGCTGACCGCGGTTTTTTTCGCTGCCGCACCTGCCGCAAGTGCAAAACCGCACTTGCCGCATCTGCCGCAAGTCCCCCTATACTTCCTATGGGAAAAACCGCAACCGTGCCGCAAGTGGAACGGTTATGCGGCAAACGCGGCAGATGCGGTTTTTTCACCGCATCTGCCGCGAATTACGAAAAACGCTGATGTGAAAGGGCCCTAAGAGGGTGTTATGCTAATGCAACCACATTATTTTAGTTTTGGTATTTCTATTTTCCTCCTCAAAATGATTTCAATTTATTTCTCAATGGATTTGTAAAGATTATAGCGGACTTGAAAAGTGGAAAAGGTTCTGAAATTATTATTTTTTATATGAATTTCTTACATAAAGAAAACCTGACATTTTAACTTAGGTCTGTAGACTTTTTATACCATTGTATATTAGGATAAACCATAGATCTATAGATGGTGCCAAGCCGATCAAATAAACTGAAGAAATGAAGGTAGTACACCAACAAAATAGAGTGTGGTATAGGTAAACTTTATTAACACTTGTGGCAACATTGTAGTTCATGGTCTTTCTCAAGCCTTGAGAAAGCTTGAAAAAGGTTCATACCTTGAACAAAATATCACAACGTGGGCTAGTAAACTTCACTCATATCACACTTTCTTTTATTGGTGTGCTACCTTTATTTATTCAAGATAGATAATGTAGATATGTAGACAATGCATATGAACTACGTAAACCCAATATATATTTATATAAGTAGAATGAAAATATTCAGCTCACCCAATTATCCGGATCGTGACCTCTCAGCACGGAAAAGGACTCAGCACATCAGACTATTGGCAGCTGCTTCTGCCAATATCAATACACTCCCATACACTGTAATATGTATGGGAGCACCCACCAACTAATTGATAGCAGAGATGTCTGTTGAGCTTGTCTGATTTTGGACCGCCAATCACTTTGTTCTCACAGAGATAAGCTTCCAGTAGGGATGCCTGGCAGCGGCTTTTTCATAAAGAACACAGGAGTGCATTGCCAAGTGAGGGCTCCATTGTACGAGAGAAATGTTTCACAACTAATTGATTGACTGAAGCATTGTTTGGCTGACAGGTGTCTAATGCGTATGGGGGCATGAAGACTCAACGTCTTAATTGCTAATGCTTACCCACTCTTCATTACTTATAGTTTTGTAGCAAATACAAATCAAAGGGTTTTGTGTTGTTGCAGTTTTTCATGTGTTAAGCCAACTTAAATTCCTTTTTGTGATTAAAAAACACTGTTTTATTAAATACACTAAAATGGGACTTAAAAGAAAAACACAAAAATAGTTTTTCATGTGTTGCAGGGTGCAATGTCTGTGGACTCCATTACAGATCTTGATGACAATCAGTCTCGACTCCTAGAGGCACTACAGCTGTCTTTGCCAGCCGAAGCACAAAGCAAGAAAGAAAAAGAAAGGGATAAAAAGCTCAGCCTGAACCCTATCTACAGACAAGTTCCCAGGCTTGTGGACAGCTGCTGTCTACATTTAGAAAAGAATGGTAAGTGTTAGGCTGATGTTTCCAGGGGTTACATGAAGAGTAATGCTGCAGTAGTAAATACTGTCTATAGTAAAGGGATATATAGAAAACATGTCATGTATTACAGGGTCTTTTCCGTCCAGTACATGCACTATATGTGTATATATTATTATTTAGCTGATTGTTACAAATTCGTTACTCATTGGTTATGATGGGACACAGTTTACTATAAACAGCTTGCTTCATTGCACCGCAAAGCTGTGTGCTCTTACTATTACATTACTAAGAATTAAATTTGTATTTAAAGGGGTCATCTGGGATTTTTATATATATAAAAAAAACATGCTTAAGCACTAACAGCCTGTTGTGCGTGGCATCGTTCACTTGTGTTCACCCGCGGTCAGAGGGGGCACAGACCACTGCTGCCGGGGACAGAATGGCGGGGTAAACAGCAGAGGTGGCTTTTCCACTCTGCTCTGTGGAACGGGTGAGACAGTCAGTTTCCTGCTGTTTGACAGCCGGGCCATGCTACCTGATTAGGGGAGCCGGCTGTCAATCAGCCTGACGTCAGCTCTGACAATCATCAACAAAGGGGAGAAACTGCCCTGCTGTTGACGTGATGTCAGCGGAAGCGGCAAAATCACCAACAGGAGCGGTCTATCACCATACTATCTCGGCGGTGACTGACGGTGAACGGTGCTTAGGCACAATTTTTATTTTGATAAATCCCAGATATCTCTGGATAAGAACCATAATCGTTTGTTAGTAAAGAAAACCTTTTTCTATTATAATTTCTTATATCTGTCATTAGTGCAGCCCTATTAGTGCCTGATCATCAAATACTTACTGATTATATGACAGTCGTAATAACATACATTTAATGCCAGTTTCATGCATCAGACATTTTGACTACAGACCACAATATCTGGTCTGCCCGCGGATCTCTTGACCTTAACTCAGCAGCGTCATTTATGCCTACAAGGAGTCCCAGGACCGGTCCACTAACACATAATAGTAATACTAAATTTGTAACTTTTGAAGTTTTCTGTCGTTTCTCAGACTCCTTTGAAATTCTATATATCAGTGGTCCCCAACTGCAGTCCTCAAGTCCCACCAACAGGTCATGTTTTCAGGAGTTCCTTAGTATTGCACAGGTGGTAATTAAATCACCTGCACAAGTGATGATTCCAACCCCTGTGCAGTACTAAGGTAATCTTGAAAACCTGCACTATTGGTGGGCCTTGAGGACTGGAGTTGGGGATCTTTGCTATATAGTGACAAAATTTTGTGTTTCAATAATGAAGATGTCTTGTCACAGCATTGCTGCTTCTGGATGCTCCCACTCCCTTCTGAGATGTTATGTCAGAAGTAAGGGGTATGACTTGTGTTTTGGTCCTTATTTTGACCTTTCTTCATCCTATTGGTATGGCTCATTCTTGCAGTAGTGGGACTTTAACCCTTTTCTTTTGCTGCATGTGGGACACTATTTTCAGGTGGGCTGCAGCAATCGTGTTAATGCCTCATTACTACTTGTGGCTTCTCATAACTACACCAGGTGAACCTATTGTCCACTTGTTGGACCCTTGTATCTCCCCAGATAAGACCCAATTGTGCTTCTATTTATTGTCTTTACAGTTTTAGTCTGCAATGGGTCTTTATAATTTTGGTCAGAGTGTAAATTAAAATACATTTTTATGTCCCTGGAGTACGCCTTTATGTTATGTAAACTAGAGGATGCCATAAACAGTGATCTAGCGAGCACAGGGTTTCTACTGAAAATGGAATATTTCCACATGTAATTTTGTACAAAAATATACATGTTCTAATAATTTGAAAGCAAATTGTATACAGTGTTTGCATTTGTCTTCAATTTTTACAAATCCTTCAAAGGAATTAAACAGAATTAAGAATACATTACAAAATTCTCTCTTTCAGGTTTACAGACTGTAGGGATATTTAGAGTTGGAAGTTCCAAGAAGAGAGTACGGCAGGTAACCATTATTGTGTGCATCACGTTTACTACAATTTATCAATATGATCAATAACACAAACCTTATTTTTCCAATTGTCACATTTGAGTTAATTTGATGAAAATATTTTCTTTTTAATTTGAGTTCTTTAATTTTGTTATCAGTGAAAATGCTTTAAAGCTGTTTTCAGGCCTATGCATTGGTCATCAATATGTACTTGTAGGGCACTAAGGCTGGTTTCACACTGCGGTTTTTCACTTATCAGGTTCAATCAGGTTTGTGTGCCAAAACCAGGAGAGGAACTAGGAGAGGAACTTGCAGAGACAAACTATAATTGAAAGATTGACACCTGTTCTGAGTTTTGGAGTCACTCCTGGTTTTGAAACACAAAACCTGACATGACCTGACCTGATCTGACCGCAGTGTGAAACCAGCCTAACCTACTTCTGACTACTGCTTAGGCTGGCTTCACACTGCAGTTTTTACCCTGATCAGTGTCCATCAGTGTTTGTGTGCCAAAACCAGGAGAGGAACCAGGAGAGGAACTTGCAGAGAAAAACTATAATTGAAAGATTGACACCTGTTCTGAGTTTGAGACACTTCTTGTTTTGGCACACAAACTGAATGGAACCTGATCAGGGACAAAACTGCAGTGTGAAGACAGCATAAAGGCCACTTCACACGCTAGGATCTCGTTAACGATATCGTTGAAACGTCACGGATTTGTGATCGTTCAAACAATATCGTTTGTGCGTCGTTGCGTGTAAATGAACGATGTTGGAAGGATAAATCGTTGGATCATTCATCAAAAATTTGAGATCCTGACCTCAAAATCTATCGTTCGTCGTCCAATTAACGTTCTGGGAAGCAGCGACATCGTTCAGTGTGACACCTTTTAGAATGATGTCGTCCATAATTCTCCTATTCCTGCCGCTTTATAACATCGTTCAATCGTTCTTCTCCAAGTAGCTGGCGCATTGCCAAATTTAAGATCGTTAACGATACCCTTGCATGTGACAACGCACTAACGATGTCGGAAGGATCGCGGTCATGTGACATACCTAACGATATCATTCACCTATATCCTAGCGTGTGACGGTACCTTAAGGCTTCACTGCGTTTTTTTTTAACTCACTTGCCAAAATGAAAGTAAAAAACAGTCCTGGACATAAATTTTTATCCTCAAATGCAAAAGAGAACCTCTCATAATGGTTTAACCTGTTAAAGTAAAGGTATGGCCATTATGGCCCTGTTATACTCATTTAATGCTTACCTGTAGTGGAAAAAATTGTGGGTTCATGTTTAATTTGCCTTAGGCTACATTCACACACAGCATAATTTGACGCGTATTTGGCTGTGCCACTTTTTACGTTTGTGCGCATAAAAGCGCTACTACATGCCGACGCCGCTCTTTTCCCGAGGCCTAATTAACATGTAGCCTATGGGGAAAACGCGCTAAATAAAGCGCCAAGAATTGTCATGACAATTATTTTTGCGTGCATGTGTTTGAAGTGAAAGTGTGCGTTGAAAAATATGCGGCAAAACGCGGCGTCTACGCGCCTTTCAGCAAAAGCGATAGCTTTTGCTGGAAGGCATATCCAGCTTTGTTTTCCACAGATTTTACGTGAGTGCTCTAAAGCGCTGTGTAAAAGCAGGAATACACGCCCATTACGCTACGTGTGAATATAGCCTTAGATGTTTTGGTATAATAGCCTCTTTGTGCAGCAGGGTGGGTCTATGGATAGTGTACTTGGTTCTGCCATGGCCCCTCCACATTTATATGAACATCCTTTTTTTAAATTTTGCACTTACTGGGCGCAGCTCTTATGGTGGGTTTACACGCTTCAATATCGTTGCGATATCGCAACTCAATGGTGCGGGAGCGCGCATTTAGTGCACGTTCCTCCCGCATCGCATCGGAGGTTTACACGCTGCGATATCGGAATCCAACGTCCGTGCGATGTCTACGCCCCCCAACCCAGGATTGAACATTTAACATGGGAGTGAATGGGTGACGTTTTCAAATCGCATCGTAGTTGGGCGTTTACACAGCACGATCCGGCTCCAATCTCCCTTCAATATCGGGGCATTGAATAGCACGCTCATTCAATCCCCGATATCACATTGACATAGTTCCTGCATCGTATTGGACGTTCACACCATACAACGCAGGAACGATATCGGCTCCAACGATTGAACCACGTGACTTTTCATTGAAATCGTACTACGATATCGCAACGTGTAAACCCGCCATTAGACATATTCCTCTCCAGGAGTTGTCAATGATGTTCTCAATGATGAGTTGAGGTCTTGATCTGTGGTTGTGCCACCATCAGCG
The DNA here is from genome assembly GCA_033576535.1 of Allobates femoralis. Taxonomy (NCBI): domain Eukaryota; kingdom Metazoa; phylum Chordata; class Amphibia; order Anura; family Aromobatidae; genus Allobates; species Allobates femoralis. The sequence continues at coordinate 470,378,840 of JARQOC010000002.1, read as the reverse complement.
CCACTTTGCAAGAGAGCCACAAAGGTTAATTCGAGCATGTTCCACCACCGGCTTCATTTTTCTGCAGAACATCAGGAGATGAATGTGAATGTGCACAGGCTCCGTCCACAGCAAGTGTGGCAGCAGAGCAAAATTTAGAAAAGGGTCATACAAATGCAGAGAGGCCACGACAGAGCTGAAAACCCTACACACAGTCCTGCCCTAATACACAAAAAGGCTAGTTCATCAAAACTACTAAGGTGAATTAAAGCAGAGAAAGGCTATGGATTTTTTTCACTACAGTTTTCCCTTAATTCAGTATAACAGGGCCATTATAGCCATACCTTTACATTAGCAGGTTAAATCATGATGACATGTTCTCTTGAAGTATATTCATATTTAAAGATGAGTAAATTAATTTGTTGCAAATCAAATTTGAGTTGAATTTGATGAAACACGATGAAATTCAATTTGCATGAATTGCTAAACAAAATGCCCTCCATCTTTTACACATTGCAGAGAATGGAATTAGCCACAGGATGCTGATACTACATTGGGTCCAGCTATGCATGCTTCCTCATAATGCTTTGCAGCAGTCACATCACATGATATAGCATAGCCAATCATTTGACTATAAAAGCCGCAGGTGAATCAGAGCTCTACTCCCCATTGCACTGTTAACCTGTTAAATGCCACTGTCAATCTCTAACAAAGGCATTAACAGTGTGTCAGCATTGGAGTGCATCGCTCTCACGGTGCATCAGCCTCGTGCCCTGACCTAAACTCCATAAAGGAAAAACATGCCGAAATTACATTTTTTGTTTTTGTCTCTGCAATGCTGCAGAAACAAAAATGCAGTAAGAAGCAATCACAATGTCATACCTATTCTAAAATAGAAGCAACAAAAATGCCAGCCTGAGTCACTAAAAACAACACAGCTCCATCTAATGAAAAATAAAAATGTGATAGGTACTCAGACAATAGTGATACAATGAAAAAATGTTGTGTTCACTACTAAAATGATTAAAAAAAACTGGACAAGTTTGAGATTGCAATAAGCATACTGATATGGACAATCACGATGTCGGGTCACTTTAATGTTCTTGCGAGTAGTTTAGATTGGGTTCTCTATTTAGATTGTAGCTAATTGTAGTGTGTTTAGTTACTTGACATAATGTTTTCTTGTACTTTCTAGCTCCGTGAAGAGTTTGACCGTGGTGTCGATGTAGTTCTAGAAGAAGAACACAGTGTTCATGATATTGCTGCCTTGTTAAAGGAATTTCTCAGAGATATGCCTGATCCTCTTCTGAGCAGAGAACTTTATACACCTTTCATACATACCATTAGTATGATCCTTTATATTCTTTATTGATATGATAAAAACTCTCTTTACATCTGCACCTATAATTAAAGCCTTAATGCTTTTTTTTTTATCCATTGCACCAAGAACATCAGTGGCTCCTGAGATAGAACACACTGATTTACAGGTGTATCTTAATGAATTAGAATATCATCAAAACGTTAATTTATTTTAGTAATTAAATACATAAAGGGAAACGCATATATTATATAGAGTTATTACAAACAGAATGATCTATTTCAAGTGTTTATTTATGTTAATGTTGATGATTATGGCTTACAGCCAATGAAAACCCAATGGTCTTAGCGGGGCACTGATCACTTAAGATCCAAAGTAGCGGTATCAGCAGTGTCAACCTTTCAGCCTTTCAGCCTGAGAGGTAAAACCACATTGAAGAAAGAGGCATTCACCCAGTGATAGTTGTTCCTCAATGGATGACTTTAATCGGCATTAGGGTACAGGATGCTGGGGAGGGGGTGTCAGAGGTGCAGACACCCCCTCCCCAGCACCCTGTACCCTAATGCCGATTAAAGTCATCCATTGAAGAACAACTATCACCGGGTGAGTGCCTCTTTCTTCAATGTGAAAACCAAATGGTTATTATCTCAGAAAATTAAAGTAGGGAGGATGAAGAGCCTGAGAGATAAAATATTACCTAAATAAGTATCAGAGGCATCACCTTGTGTGGTTGTGAGAGTCACAACCACTATAAAAGCTGCAGTCCCCAATGTGGTGTATATAGAGTAGGGAGGATGAAGGGTTAAAAACTGCTGCCATATTCCACAAGACATCAAAGGTGGAATATACAATTGATTTAGTAGTCAACGCATTTCAGATCTCCCTGGCTCCTTCCTCAGGACAAATCAATATCATATTGCCATGTTTCAGAGAGCCCTGAAATGCATTGACTAGTAAATCAATATTATTGTCACCCTTTGATATCGTTTTTAACCCTTCATCCTACCTACTTTAATTTTCTGAGGTAATGACCTTTGGGTTTACATTGGCTGTGAGCCATAATCATCAAGATTTACTGAAATAAACACTTGAAATAGATCTCTCTGTTTGTAGTGACTCTATATACTATGTGCCATTCATTTTTTGTATTGAATTACTAAAAAAGTTTACTTTTTGATGATATTTTAATTTATTGAGATGCACCTGTACACACAGTGTGTTTTTATCGTGTTTTTTTATGCATTTTTGAGGGCAGTCACAAAACTGCATGCAAATCCTTATGCCAGAAAAGTCAATGAAAATTCTGAAGTTTTGTGCACATGTTGCTTATTTTTCCTTGCAGATTTGGTGCAGAAATAAATCTGCAGCATGTCAATTCTGTCAGCATTTTAGAAAATACCACTGCCACTGTTTTTTTTTTTCACAAAAATAGTTTGATACAGATGTAAACAGAGCCCAATACAGTGTATATCAAATTACCAAGTGTATATTTATATAGGTGTAGTTATTATATACTTTATGTATTTTTTTTCTTTTTTTGATTTGTTTTTGTTTGTTTGTTTGTTTTGTTTTTACACCGATCAGCCACAACCTTAAAACCACTTGCCTACTATTGTGCAGGGGCACTTTGTGGTGACAAGCCCAATCTGTTCTATTGAAGTACTGTGTACAGTAAAGTTCTCAAGGTGTCCTCTTGTACTTGGCACCAAGCCATTAGGTCACGTGCACATGTTGAGGATTTAGTGAGTATTTGTAAGCCATGAACAGGAGTGAGTAGAAACATGCAGATGTATTGTATGTGTTCCTAATATAGTTTTTCTTAGGCTGGCTTCGCATTGCGGGTCTCATCTGCTCCAAGGCTGTCCGTGTAAACTGGACAGCCCTGGACCGGATTTTGACCCCATAGTATACTATGGGGCCGGATAGAAGCCGGATGGCAGCTCTCTGCCATCCGATGTCTATCTGTCCGGGACAATCCGGGAGAATTCAGTATTCTCTCACGGACACAAAAACATTACTTGCAACGTTTTTGTGTCCGATAGGAGAATATCTCCTCTAATTGCCTACTCCCGGATTTGCCCGGATCCTCCTGGATCCGGTCATCGCGCTCCCTAACATGGGAGTCTATGGGGCCGGATTGCCCCGGTCCGGGATGATCCGGGAACCGGACTCCTGCGGCTGCACGCCGCTGTTGTTTTAGGACCGCGGCTAGCTCCCTGCCAGCCGCGGTCCTGATTCATCAGTGTCGGCAGCTGTGTGCGGCAGTACACCGGACCGGAGGGCATATGAGCCCTCCGGTTCTGTGTGCTGATCCGATCTGGGGCTGTCAGGTTATCCTCACAGCCTCGGATCGGATCTGACCCGCAATGTGAAGCCAGCCTTAGATTTTTCCACTTCTGGTTTTGGCTTACAAATACTGAGGTAAAAAACTCACCAATTACTCAATGTGTGTATGTGGCCTAAGAAAGACAAAACCTCACTTTTAGGCCACGTGCACATATTGAGTATTTGGTGAGTTTTTTACCTCAGTATTTGTAAGTCAAACCCAGGAGTGGAACAATCAGAGATAATAATCTAATAGAAACACGTCACCACTTCTGTATTATTTACCCACTCCTGGCTTTGTCTTACAAATATTGAGGTAAAAAACCTCACCATATACCTTTGGAGCAGAACCTTTAACCTGTAAATTGCGAATTAGATCCCCATGGGTCAGGTTAGTCTTTACTGAACACCCCAAAGAAGATGAATCAGATAAAATTTTGGACATTGGAGACTAAGTCAATATCTTTAACTTAATCATGTTCCTCAAACTATTTCTGAAGAATTTTTGTACTGTCTAAGGGCATAGTATCCTGCAATAAATTGTCACTGCCTTAAGGGAATACCATTGCCATGAAGAAATACACATGGTCTGTACAAGAGTCAAAGCAATATCATAGATACCAAGACACCTAGGTCCAAGGGAACCTTATCTTCAACAGCTTTCATTCATCTCATAATGTTTTCCCTGATGACATTTCTTGAGGTCAATAATGGGCATTATGCTCATAAGAGGATGTGACATCTCAGTGGTGGAAAATTAAAGAATAGAGGGGTCAGGGGTCAGTGGAGGACAAGGCGGAGAGTTTCAGGACACTTTTGATCTGGACCAGAGTTATTTGGACTGAAACAAATCTGCATACTGAATCGAGTGATTCTGCTCAAAAAACAAAACATTTGAGAGAACTTGCTTATCTGTAGTAGTAACTACTGCATACTGTGAGCACACCACAAGGTCTGTTATTTTAGAGCTCCTCTGATTCAGTTACTTAGCCATGCATTTTTATGTTTCACAACTCAAGAACCCATTTAAGAACTGAGTGTGCCTTTTTGAAAGGAATCTGTCATCATGTGTTTTTAGGAACTGGATACAATAGTGAAAAAACCCTCAGGAATATGATCTTAGCATGAGGAAGAAGTGAGGAATACACTTTGAAACGCGTAGAATAAAACCACCTGCGTGGAAAATACGATACGAGTCCTTCATCTATCCTACAGCAGTGTGGGTTTTTTCACCATTGTATCCAGTCTCTATCTATTGGTCATTGGCACATGGATCCTGCAGTAGCTGTTTGATCCTTTTTTTCACTGGCTGTGTGTCACACAACCACATAAGTAGAGTGAGTCACCCTTATGTGACCTAATCCTGTTACTCAAATAAGACCCTATTGCACTTTATTATATCCACAACATTTCTTCTGATCATGTTTTTGTGACTTAGGGCCCTTTCACATCAGCGTTTTTCGTAATTCGCGGCAGATGCGGTGAAAAAACCGCATCTGCCGCATTTGCCGCATAACCGTTCCACTTGCGGCACGGTTGCGGTTTTCCCCATAGGAAGTATAGGGGGACTTGCGGCAGATGCGGCAAGTGCGGTTTTGCACTTGCCGCAGGTGCGGCAGCGAAACAAAACGCGGTCAGCCGCGGTTTTTTTCGCTGCCGCACCTGCCGCAAGTGCAAACCCGCACTTGCCGCATCTGCCGCAAGTCCCCCTATACTTCCTATGGGAAAAACCGCAACCGTGCCGCAAGTGGAACGGTTATGCGGCAAACGCGGCAGATGCGTTTTTTTCACCGCATCTGCCGCGAATTACGAAAAACGCTGATGTGAAAGGGCCCTTAGGGGTACTTCACATGCAAAGATATCGCTAGCGATATCGCTGCAACGTCACAGGTTTTGTGTTGTAACAGTGACCTCGCCAGCAACCTCGCTATGTGTGATTTGTAGCAGCAATCAGGCCTTCGCTGTGAGATCGCTGATCGTTACAAATCATTCTGGACCATTTTTTGGTCATTGCGCTCCCGCTGGGCAGCGTGCATCGCTGTGTTTCACAGGGACAACGACCAACGATCTCAATACTACGCCCAAGAGTGACAGGTTCCCAACGACTGCTGTATCATTGCTGCAACGCTGGTGAGATCTGACTGTCTGACATCTCACCAGCGACCACGTAACGACGCACCAGCGATCCCAGCCAGGTCAAATTGTGGTCGTGATCGCTGGAAAGTTGCAGCGCGTGAAAGGGCCCTTAGTCTGAGAGCAGCATAATGTAGAGACCAAAACCCTGATACCAGCAATATGTCACTTGCTGCAGTTTTGATAGTCACTGTTTTGTCAGCAGGAGATTATCACTAAAGAACTAGTAAACCTGCTGTATTTCTCCATAAGCACTGGATAATAACACCCACACCACTGATTTCTGCTTATGCACAGTGTGTGCAGAAAGCCGCCGATCAGTTGTGTGGTTGGACTTAGGCGGCCGTCACACGGTTCAATATTGCGAACGATATCGTTTAAGCGATCTGCTTTTTGATCGCTTAAGCGATATCGTTTGTGCATCGCTGCGTGCGATCAAGCGATTTCACAATGTAAAATCGCTTGATCGTGACATCGCAGATTGGTGAGCAGTAGCTCATATCAAGCGATAAACGCTTGTTCAATCTTTTTCATCATGGTGTATGACACCACGATGAACGATCTCGCAGCGGCAGAGCCTATGCTGAGGGATGGTATCTATGGTAAGCGTCGGGTTACTAAGCGCCGCGCGGTGCCTAGTAACCCGATGTGTACCATAGTTACCAGCGATCTCGCTGGCCCACATCGCTGGTGAGTCTGTCTGTGTGACATCTCACCAGCGATGTGAGCGATATTGTTAGCGATCGCGTGTGCACGTGATCGCTTACAATATCGCTCTCGATATTGTAGCGTGTGACAGCCGCCTTATACAAAGCTCAGCATTCAGAGAACTGGTAGATCTGCAACAGATAAACCTATCATTTGTGCTACTCTAAAATAGGGCTGGCGAAAACCTGATGATAGATTCCCTTTAACAAGATAATCAATGTTATTCACTTTACCCATCAGTGGTATTAATATTATGTCAAATCGGTGTACAGCATACATTATAAATACTGTAATATGTGTGTGAAAAATAACAGAAAAGTAAGGATATGAACATTTTTTTTTTGCATGTATGTAATATACGTATTTTTGTATTTATAGTGTTAGATTTTGAAGATCAGCTGGCCGCTTTGCAGCTCCTCTTTTACCTCCTACCTCCTTGTAACTGTGATACTCTACATAGATTGTTACAGTTCCTGTCTATTGTAGCTAGCCATGCAGAAGACGCAACTGATAAAGAAGGGCAAGAGGTGAGAGAACAATATTTTCACGTTTCTATTGTCATTATGTAAAGGTTACTTTAAATTTGGCCATTAAAAAAAGATCAACAATTGTCACTTGTGAAATCTTTAAAAAATTGGCACACTGAAAGAATAAAACATTCAAGGCTAAACATCTTTGGACAGTTAGGAAATGTAATCCTGACTTTATGAGTCATATATGACTGTGATGGGAATGGGTTTGATATGTGCAAATCATAATGATTGTCATACTTAAAAGGCATTCATACTGGTAATCTGCAGCTGCATATTGTCTTAAATATACTGTAGTTGTTGCTGAAAGTGTTCCACAAAATGAATTATTTTTCATAGAAAATTGGTCCACACAAAATATTTGGCAGCTTTCCAAAAATTGTGAGAAAACCTACTTTATTTCAAGCACGTGGTGCTCGTTCTAACTCACCTGCGGCAAGAAACAGGTGTGGGCAATATGAAAATCACACATGAAATCAGACGAAAAGGGGAGAAGTTGACTCAATCTTTGCATTGTGTGTCTGTGTATTTCATACTAAGAAAGAGGAAAAGAGAACTGTCTGATGACTTGAGAACCAAAATTGTTAAAAAATTTTAATAAATTCAAGGTTACAAGTCCATCTCCAGAAATCAAGATGTTTTGACCACGGTGCACAAAATAATCAAGAAGTTTACAACCCATGGAACTGGGACATAGTCTGACCATGGACGGCAAAGAAAAAAGTTGCAATGCAGGATAAGCAGCCCCAATCAAGTTCCAATTAAATAAAATGCCTTTGCAGACATATAAAAAAGCTAGACAGAAGTTTGCTAAAATGTACGTCAGGGTGGAGGCACACTGGCGAAGAATCGCGCGAGTGAATGCGAGAAAAACTCGGATTTCACTCGGACCAGTATTAGAAAATATTACTGGTCATATTAGTGCATATTCCATGCACTGAACTTGCATTGCGAGAGAAATGTCAATTCAATTGCAGCATGCTGCGATTGAACGTGATTTTCTCCCACGAGTGCCCTTTAAAAGTATATGGGTATGATAAAATCTCGCACCCATACAGCACACTGTGCGATAGTTGCACGCATGTGCGGTCTTTCAATGTCAGCTTTGTTTGAATTTGCCGGGTTGCCGGGACAGCAACCAGTCAGCTTTCACTACTGCTGGGACAGCAGCGGTGTTTTAAGGTCGTGCTTTCCATGGTGCTGAAGTGTTGCGGTGGTGTGCTGTCAGCGCTTTCCATAGTGCTAGTTTTATTGGCTGGATTTCTCAGAAAAAGAGGTCTTCTCCTGATAACTCTTCCAAACAAGCCATGCTTGTTCAGTCTTTGCTAATTGTATTTTCATGGACTTGGATATTTAACAAACTAACTAAGGTCTTTAGTGTCTGAGTTGTAGTTATTGTTTTGTAAATCCTTTAAGCAAATTTTAACCTTGAGGTGACTTTGCATAGACTACTACTCTTGAGAAATTGACAACTGCCATGAATGTTTTGGACTTGTGAATAATCTTTCTCATTGTAGGATGATGGATTTGAAATTGTTTAGAAATGGCTTTATATCCTTTCCAAAATTTATGAGCTTCTTTTATAGAGGTTGTCACTAAGGATGAGCGAGTAGTGAAATATTCGGTATTGCTATACTCGTACCGAGTAGGTCCCAATACTCGGCTACTCGTTATGTGTAGCGAGTCCAATGTAAGTCAATGGGAAAAGTGAGTATTGCGAGTAATTTCTCTGCTGGGCCCTATACAGCGGTCTGGGGGCTAAGGAAAAGGCTGAAATGGGTACATGATTGCTTAAAAACCGGCAATAAAAAGCCGCCGGCTTTTAAACAATCACTGAGCTGATCCTCACTCCCCCGCCGCCTCCCTGCCTGACTCTCCGCTCCTGATGCTTCCTTCCTGCCCAAAAATTTCATGAAATAATAAAAAAAAAAATTGACGTGGGGCTTCGTCCTATTTTTGTGTCCAGCCAGGTACAACTAGGTAGCTGGGGGCTGGAATCTACAGCGCAGGGTGGCCCAAGCTTTCTGCTCCCCCCCGCTACGAATTGCAGTCCGCAGCCACCGCAGGAAATGGCGCGTTCATAGAAGCGTCATTTTCTGGCGCTGTACGCTACTCATCCAGGGCCCTGGTGTGCTGGCTCACTGGGTAATAATCGCCAGCTTTGTATTATCAGCTGGCCCTAAGCCCTAAATTCATGGGATCACGCCAATCTTAGCCATGACTGCCATGAATTTTGTAGTGAAAAGTTAAAAAAAAACTGCAGTACAGAGAAAAAATATTTTATTAGGAAAAAAAACAAAGACACACTTAGAGACTCCATCTTTATTAAAAGAAATTATCCTCCGTCTGATGTAGAACAACCGAGTCTTCTTCTTTAGCTCAGCTACATCTCTGGTAGAGAATTTCTACCAGAGATGTAGCTAAGCTGTGCGGCTGTGGGAAAGTTCATTTGAATTCATGCTGTCAAGCATGAACTCACATGAAACTCGCAGGGCACTGCGGCTAGTTCAAATGAATAGCTGATCAGCATCAGCTGATGCATCAGCTGATCATTTGAAATAACCGACAGGAAATCCGGCAGTGAGAAAACTTCTCCGCAGGCTTTCCTGTCCCCGCTCCCTGATGCTGCACACCCTGCTCCCCTGTTGCCTCCTCGCCCGATCCTAAGGTACGACCGGGCAGGGAGCGCAGCATCAGGGAGCAGGGGGCGCAGCACCGCATGGGAAAGCCGGCGGTGACGTTCACTGCCGACTTTCCTGCACGGGTCCTTCGCTCCCTTGTGCTGCGCTCCCCAAATAGGTAGTGCAGCAATAACGTGTTGCTAGATTGTAATGAATGCAAGTGAACAGGATGACATTACGATCTCCAGGATACTGCGACAACCAAGGTGCAAAAATTTGAACTGCTTGGATTATTTCCATTGTGATACATAGCAGTCGTCCATAGCAGTTTATGTTGAACTGCCATCTAGCCCCAGTCTTATATGTCAGTATAAGGCTACGTTCACATGTTCAGTGTTTGGTCAGTTTTTCACATCAGCTTTTGTAAGTCAAAACCAGGAGTTGATGAAAAATGCAGAAGTGGTGACACGTTTCTATTATACCTTTTTTTTTTTCTGGTCATCATAATGGGAGACCCAGACAATGGGGTTTAGGGCTCCGCCCTCCGGAGGTCACACTAGGTACTACAAGTTTGTAGACACCGCCTCCTCCGCATATAAACCCCCACCGTAGGAGAAATCCTCAGTTTTAAACTTAGTGTGCTCGGAGGATCACGCTTTGCTTGCACTTCACTGCATTCTCACAGCTTACGTGATGGCGTATGAAGACAAGGTAATTGGTCCCGGTCGGGACCCTCGACAGTCTCCCCGCTCACCCTTTGTGGAACACGCTGGTGGAGGTACCGGAGGGCTTTTAGCCTGGACACTTAGCTGTTCTCCCGGTACGCTGTCGTGCTTTCCCCTTTCCATCCCTCTGTGGAGGCTCTGGATAGGGGGAGCCTGGAGCCTTGCACAGCTCCGCTCCGTCCGAGGCCTCCCTAAATGGTGCTTACAGACCGGACGGAGCCAGCCCAGTCCGAGGCCTCCCATTATGGTGCTTACATTCCGGACTGGTGCTGTACCCCCGTCCGAGGCCTCCCTAAAGGTGCTTACAGACCGGACCGGCACTGAGGCCCCTTGTGGTCTCATGTGTGCCTGGGGGTAGTGTCTGTCACTTTGGTGGCATGGCACCCAGACCGCGCGGTTACCCTCGGGTCGCGGTTCTGATAGTGTACCCTGTGCTGGGGTCACTCTGGCTGACCGCCCTGTGTGTCACAGGGGCTGAAGCTGAAGGCTGCTGCTGTTTGTTTTGTGCGGGCAGTCTGTGTGTGTGTATGTGTATTACTTCACACTCTTTTCCCGCGCTGCGGGCTCTGGCACCTCCATTGCTGAGGCAGCCTGGAGAGGGAGGAAGCAGCTCTTGTGATGACTCACTGATGGGCGTGTTTTTTGTGTTCTCCCGCGTGTTCCTGGCCACGCCTACGTATTCACAGTCGGCGGCCATCTTCTCCCTCACTTCCCGGCTGGGATCTGGCTGCAGCGTGTGTCTGCACTCTCAGGGAGACCGGAACTCGCGGAGGTCACACAATTACACCGCTTCCTCCTACCGCTTCTAGCGGTCGGTAAGCCACCGGGTTCCCCGGTTTGTTTGTTTACAACTTGGCTTATTCCCCTACTGTGGAGATGTCCTCAGTAAGGAAGCATGCTGCTAAGGCAGCAGATGTCACCATTACCTGCGCTACATGCAACGGTTCACTGGTGGAGGGGTCCTGCAATAATTGCGGGCGCCCAGAGACCCAGACAGTTACTGCAGAGTCAGGATCTGCGGGTCTGTACCCTGAGGCTCGGCTGATCCCAGGGACATGGGAAACGCAGAGTAAGATAAATGAATCTCTGCTGGCCCAGATGTCCTCCATGTCGCAATCCCTGGAGGCACTTCATAGGAGGCTGGAAAACCCAGCTACTCCTCCTAGTTACCCCCGGGTGTCTCTTACTTCTACTGTGAGACCCCCTAAGCGAGCTCGTGAGGCCTCTCCAGAGCTCCAGGCTCCCTCTGAGGAGGAGCGTTCCTCTGATGGTGAGGAAGATGATGGGGGTTCTACTCTTGGGTCTGTCTCTGAATCTCCAGATGGGGTTGAGGATCTGGTGTCCTCCATCAATGAGACTTTACGTCTGGTCACTCCTCCCGAGGAGGTGACTGTGCACCCCAAGGAGGTCTATCAATGGCTGCGGCCGGAGGCTAGACCAAGTGGAGCCTTTATGGACCACACTAATTTTGGAAGGGTGATTAGAACACCCAGGTTACATCCTGGGCGGCGTTATGTCCGTAAAGCCAAGGACCTTCGCTTTCCCTTTCCTCAGGAGGTGCTTCAGGAGTGGTCGCAGTCCCCAAAGGTGGATGCTTCCATGACCAGGATTGCTGCACGTTCCTTATTTTCTGCCTCTGATAGCTCCTCATTGAAGGATGCTACGGATAGACAGGTTGAGCAACTCGCCAAGTCATCCTACGAGGCTGTGGGCTCTTCATTTGCCCCTAATTTTGCCACGGTCTGGACCCTACTGGCGATTACCTCCTGCTTGGATGGTATCTCTGACCTAGCTAGGTCCAGCCCAGAGGTCCTGGCGCTTACCGACAGGGCGAAGGCTTACGCGGATTACGCCAGGACGGCAACTTTGGAAACTGCCACTCGCTCGGCTGTGGCTTCGGCCAATGCTATAGCGATCCGCAGGTTGTTGTGGCTGCGTCTTTGGGACTCAGATACCACGTCTAAGAAGATTTTGCAAAATCTTCCATTTTCTGGTGACAGGCTCTTTGGCACCGAGCTGGACAAGCTGATTAAGGATTCTGCTGAGTCTAAGATACCGCAGAATAAGCCTAAGCCACGGTATACCGTGAAAAGGAACCCAAAGCAGTGGTCCTTTCGCCCCAGCTCGCAGTCATCAGCAACGTCCACTCGCACGGACCGTGGGGGCAAGCCCTCTACCCAGTGGCGCGGCAAAGGTCGCCAAAAGAAGCCGGCAGGGGCAGCAGCTGCCACCCCCAAACCCGCTTCGGCATGACTCGCTCCTTCATCCTGTCTCCCCACAGGTGGGGGGCCGCCTGTCTCTCTTTCAGGACAGGTGGCTACTCCACGTCCAAGACCAGTGGGTCCGAGACGTGGTCTCAAGAGGCTACAGGATAGAGCTGACGTCACAGCCGGTACACCGATTCCATCGGTCTGTCCCATCCCCAGACAAGGCTCAGGCTTTTCACCTGGTGTTGGAGGGTCTCCGCAGAGACGGAGTGGTGGTCCCAGTGCCCACGGGAGAGAGGTTCAGGGGTTTTTACTCCAACCTCTTTATCGTCCCAAAGAAGGACGGCTCTTTCCGTCCGGTTCTGGACCTAAAGTTGTTCAACCGTCACGTGTTGGTTCGGAAGTTCCGTATGGAATCCCTGCGCTCCGTGATCGCGGCGGTGTCACAGGGGGATTTCCTAGCGTCCATCGATATCAGGGACGCTTACCTTCACGTGCCCATTGCACCAGCTCATCAGCGCTGGCTGAGATTTGCAGTGGGGGAAGAACACTTCCAATTTGTGGCACTGCCGTTCGGGCTAGCCTCGGCACCGCGAGTGTTCACAAAGGTGATGGCCTCCATGATGGCTCTCCTGCATGTGCAAGGACACGCCGTCATTCCCTATTTAGACGACCTGCTGGTCAGGGCGCCATCGGAAGACCTTTGTCGGGTGAGCCTGGAGGCGACCATGAAGTCTCTGGAACAGTTCGGGTGGCTTCTCAACATTCCAAAGTCGACCCTGGTCCCGACCCAGTCATTGACATATCTGGGCATGGACTTCCACACAGACTCAGCCCTGGTGTCCCTACCTCAAGCCAAACAGCTTGCGATCCGGTCAGGAGTACAGACGGTTCTTCTGTCACCACAATCTTCCCTACGGGGATTGATGAAGCTGGTGGGACGCATGGTAGCGGCAATAGAGGCGGTGCCTTTCGCGCAGTTTCGCCTCCGACCTCTCCAGTTGGAGATTCTTCGCCGATGGGACAAAAGGACGATCTCTCTGAATCGGCTAGTGACGCTGTCACAACCGACCAGGGACTCCCTGCAGTGGTGGCTCCAGCCACATCACCTGTCACGGGGTCGATCCTTCCTAAAACCGTCATGGTTAGTGGTGACCACCGACGCCAGTCTGAAGGGCTGGGGGGCGGTGTTCTTACACCACAGGGCTCAAGGCCTCTGGACTCAGTCGGAGTCGGCGTTGCAGATCAACGTACTGGAGATCAAGGCGGTCTATCTGGCGCTCCTAGCGTTTCAGACCTACCTGTCGGGACGGCCCATTCGGGTACAGTCCGACAATGCGACGGCCGTCGCCTACATAAATCATCAGGGAGGGACCAGAAGCGCTCAGGCCCTCGCCGAAGTCCACCGCATTCTAGCATGGGTGGAGGAAAACGGCTGCCTGATCTCCGCAGTACACATCCCAGGGGTCGAGAACTGGGAGGCCGACTACCTGAGCCGACAGGGGATGGACGCCGGAGAGTGGTCCCTGCATCCAGAAGTCTTCCGGGACATCTGTGGGAGATGGGGCGTTCCGGACGTGGATCTGATGGCCTCACGGCTGAATCATCAGGTACCACAATACATGGCGCGGTCTTGGGATCCTCAGTCTCTGGGGGCGGATGCCCTGATCCTGAGTTGGTCCAGCTTCCAGCTGCCATATGTGTTCCCGCCTCTGGCTCTAATTCCCAGGGTTCTGTGGAAAATCAGGACAGAATGCAACAGAGCCATTCTGGTGGCTCCAGATTGGCCCAGGAGGTCCTGGTACCCGGACCTGTGGCAACTGTCAGGCGGACACCGGTGGGCTCTCCCAGAACGCGCAGATCTACTCGCGCAAGGCCCGTTCTTCCACCTCAATTCCAGGGCCCTCAGATTGACTGCATGGCTCTTGAGGCCTGGCTGCTGACATCCAGGGGTTTCTCTCCTGCGGTTGTTGCCACAATGAACCGGGCAAGGAAACCTGTCTCCAGGAAGATATACCACAGAACGTGGAAAATCTTTTTCTCCTGGTGTTCCTCTGGTGGTCGCTCACCGTGGCCTTTGTCCATCCCGACATTGCTGGCTTTCCTACAGTCGGGTTTGGAGTTGGGATTATCCCTTGGCTCTCTGAAAGGTCAAGTATCGGCACTTTCAGTGCTGTTTGACAGGCGATTGGCGCTTCTCCCGAAGGTCCGTCATTTTCTGCAGGGGGTGTCTCGGGTGGTTCCGCCTTACAGGCGACCTCTGGACCCTTGGGACCTCAACATGGTCCTGGCGGCGCTGCAGAAACCGCCGTTTGAGCCTCTGAGAGACATCTCTCTCTCTCGTCTGTCCCAGAAAGTGGTCTTTCTGGTGGCGATTACGTCTCTGAGGAGGGTCTCAGAATTGGCTGCACTCTCGTGCAAGTCACCTTTTTTGGTGGTTCACCAAGACAAGGTGGTGTTGCGTCCACGGCCTGAATTCTTGCCGAAGGTGGTTTCCACTTTCCACCTAAACCAGGAGATTGTTCTCCCATCATTTTGCCCCGCTCCCGTTCATCAGGTTGAGCGCGACCTCCATACTCTGGATCTCGTGAGAGCTGTACGCATTTATGTGTCCAGGACCGCCTCCTTTCGGAGTTCGGATTCCTTATTTGTCCTCACGATGGGTCGCTGTAAGGGGTCCGCGGCTTCGAAGTCAACCTTGGCCAGGTGGATCAAGGCTCCCATTCAAGAGGCATACCGGTCTTCTGGCTTGCCTCTCCCGGTGGGGTTGAAGGCACACTCTACAAGAGCTGTTGGTGCCTCATGGGCCTTGCGACATCGAGCATCTGCTCTCCAGGTGTGTCAGGCGGCCACTTGGTCCAGCCTGCACACTTTCTCAAAGCACTATATGGTGCATGCCCATGCCTCTGCGGATGCAAGTTTGGGCAGGCGGGTCCTCCAGGCGGCGGTTGCCCACCTTTAAGGGGGTCCGTGTATTATCCGTCTTGTTGAGGAACTCTTCCCGCCCTGGGGTATTGCTTTAGGACATCCCCATTGTCTGGGTCTCCCATTATGATGACCAGAAAAAAGAGAATTTTGTTTACGTACCGTAAATTCTTTTTTCTTTAATCATCAATGGGAGACCCAGCACCCACCCAGTTGTTCCGTTGCATGTTTGCATTTCATCTGTTCTCTGTTGAGACAGTGTTTTCCGGGTTGTTCAACCGTCTGGGCACGGCATTCTTCCCGATGTTTCGGGTGTGGTTAATTTTCTCCTCGCAGCTTATAGACTAAACTGAGGATTTCTCCTACGGTGGGGGTTTATATGCGGAGGAGGCGGTGTCTACAAACTTGTAGTACCTAGTGTGACCTCCGGAGGGCGGAGCCCTAAACCCCATTGTCTGGGTCTCCCATTGATGATTAAAGAAAAAAGAATTTACGGTACGTAAACAAAATTCTCTTTTTTTGAACCATCATTTTTATTGCGAATAAATCTTTACAATAGAAAGAAAATCGAAAGTAAAATGCAATTATTGTCATTTGTAACAACAGTAATTAAATATCAGAATGATCGCATCTCAGTTATCTTACAAATTATTAACATATATTGGTAACAAAGAAAATAAGAATCCCTTTCATCCCTCCCCCCTGCTATTTAATCGTCTAATATAACTATTTGGTTGATTTTGCCTAGCTAAAATATATATTAATTGTATAAATCTTATGTAAAAGTTAAATGCTACCTCTCAATTTGCCTAATGTACCTTTCAAATCCTCTAAAGCATACCACTCTGTGTATTTGTAAGGTGTCATAAATCTTTCTATCTCTACATCTGAAAACGTGTTCAAAATAATTGGTTTCCATTTAAGGAAAAATGTATGAGTCATTTTGGTAGGATTTCTGAGTGTCTCCATGGATTAAAGCTCCAAGGATCTCCTGAGCATATTTCGTACTATTTCAATTGAAGGAACAGCTTCCTGGAGCCAGTGTAACAAGAGTTGTCTCTTGGCCACAAGAGATATTGTGTGAAATAAGACATGTACCTGCCCAACCGATGTGGTAGCAGCTGAGTAGTGGAATAGCCATAGCAACGGATCATCTCTACATTCCACCGGAAATAATCCCGAGGCAAGAATGCCCACCTCCCTCCAAAATTTTTGTGTTTCCGTGCAAGACCAAATCCCATGTTCAAGATCAGTCATGAGGGCTTTACATTTAGGACACCTTACCCATCTTTCACTATTGGCCGGAGAAGGTGGAATATTGAAGCCTTTAATAGTGCCATGTATTAGTCTATATTGAGTATCCCTCCATTTTTCATTTATAATATGTTTCCTTACTAAGTCCCATCCTGTTAGTATATTTTGAGTTAGATCAGGATCAGTGTAGTGTTTCTTCCATATGGAAAATAGGTTATGGGATGTCAGGGGTTTAAGGGTTTTTTGGGGGTAATTCCCATTAATGCTCCCCACTCGCCTCCTTCTATTTCTGTCTTAACATTGCGTAAACGAGACAGGAGATGTCGCTGAATTTGTAAACACGGCAACCAATGGGACCCCGGGAGGTTAAATTTGTTTAGAATTTCAGTATTCGTCAACCATCTCTTCTCTCCATGTGCATAAGGTCTCCTAAAGTTTTTACACCTCTCTCCCTCCATGTACGAAATAGCAGATTATCAGCCCCTTGTGGAAAGGATGGAGCTGCCCAAGGATTCAAAATTTTAGAAATCTGCCATGAAAGATTCATTTTTTTCCTCACTGCCTTCCAAGTCATCACTGTGTCTCTACAAATGGATGTGCACTTGATTCTTGGGGGCAGTGTTTTCAGTGAGGAATGTAACAGGGCGATAATTCCCAAGGTTTGGAGAACTCTCCCTCAAGGGCCAGATCGGAGAACTTGGAGGTATTGTTGATCCAGTCTAGGACATTTCTCATGACGCATGCCAAGTTATAACCCATAATATCTGGGACTCTCAATCCCCCCTCTTCTCTTGTTTGCATTAGGGTGGTTAGTTTAATTCTGGCTCTTTTGCCTCCCCACAGGAATTTGGAAAATGCCGTATTCAGTCGTCTAACATCTGTGTGTTTTAGCAACATTGGAATCGTCTGGAGTGGGTAGAGCAGTCTTGCGAAGCTAACCATTTTGATCAAGTGAGATCGACCCAGCAGCGACAGGGGAAGATTTTTCCAGCATTCCAATTCTCTTTCTATTTTTTCTATTATTGGGAGAAAATTCAATTTGTATATCAGTTCGGGTGTTCTAGCCAGTTGGACTCCTAGATATTTCAAATTATTCTTGGCAACAGGGATACCACATAGTGTGGTTACAGGTCTGTTATGTTTCCCATTTTTGAGGAAGAGAATTTCACATTTGTCTCTGTTTAATATGAATCCTGATAGTGTCCCTATTTTTTCTATGGCGTCTAGGATTGTTTTAAGGTCTCTTAGGGGGTGTTGCACAAATAGAATAATATCATCGGCAAACAGGGACAGCTTTACTTCCTTTTCTCCTACTCTAAGGCCTTCATAGGTGGTCTGAGCGGATAAATATAATGCCAGTGGCTCTATCGCTAAATTAAAAAGAAGAGGCAACAGCGGGCAGCCTTTCCAAGTTCCATTCTCCAGTGTGAATGTTTCCGACAGGAATCCCGGAATGCTAACACATGCCTTCGGGTTATTGTATAAAGATCTTAAAAATTGGCGAAAGAGCCCCTCCAAGCCGATAGCGTCTAGGACCCAATCCAGCCATGACCACCTCACATTATCAAACGCTTTCTCTTGCATCGAGGGTGATCACGGCTGGATCTCCCCCCCGTCCGTCCCACTATGTCTTGTTACATCAATGAGTAGCATAGCTCTCCTAATGTTGGTAGTTGTTGACCAACCTCTTACAAAACCCGATTGATGTGGTTGAATCTGTCTCGGTAGAATCGATGCCAACCTATCCGCTAAAATTTTTGACAGAAGTTTTAAATCTTGGTTTATCAGAGAGATGGGTCTATAACTAGATGGGTCCGATGGGGGTTTGCCAGTCTTGAGAATCAATTTTATGTGGGCCATATTCATTCTCTCTGGAATCAGAGAGCCTCTCAATATGGAGTTGTATAGTTCCGTCAAAACAGGGGAAATCTGATCTTTTAAAACTTTAAAGAAGGCCCCATTGAAGCCATCAGGTCCCGGTGCTTTACCAGGGTTTAGTAGATTAATTGCCATTTTTATTTCCTCTGTTGAGACGGGGCTATTTAAATAAAGTTTGTCATCGTCTGTCAGGCCAGGCATCTTGATGGAATTTAGCCATGAAACATCTGTCATTCTACTAGTGTTACTTTCCCTGTATAACGTTGCATAGTGTTTTCCTAGTATCTGGGAAATTTTTTTGGGATCGGACCACAGCCTGTCGTGCCCATCAGCAATTGTTAGTATAGTCGTGGTTGGTCTCCTGCCCCTTGCTAGTCTCGCCAGTAGGCGCCCGGCCTTATCACCATATCTGTTCAATTCTATTTCCAGATGGTTTCTGTATAGGTCTTCCCTTCTAGCTGCCCAAGTATCAAACGACCTCTTTGCCAATAACCAATTACCTCTATCCGCCTCACCTATAGTTTCTTTATATATGAGATACATCTCTCTCACTTTGGTGCTGGCTAAAATATATTTTTCTTTGACTTGCTTTTTCAATTTAGAGCTGTGAGCCATGATATGACCCCGCAAGACCGTCTTTGCAGTTTCCTAGAACAATCCTGGAGTAGACTCATGAGCTGCATTGTTTGTTTGAAAATCTGACCACCATTCTTTAAGCAATTTACCAAAATTCTCATCTCTTGTCAAAGTATCAGGGAACCTCCACAAATAATCTGTTCTCTTGGGGAAGACATCCTTGGTCTCGAGTATCATCGGACTATGGTTGGATATGACCATGTCTCCCATCTCCGCCTCCACCACTCTCTGAAACAACAAGGTCGAGGTGAAAAACATATCCAGTCTCGACCATGTTTTATGAGCATGAGAAAAGTGGGTAAACTCCCTTTCAAGGGGATGTAATGTGCGCCAGGTATCGACCAGACTGCAATTGGTGAGCAAATTCCCCAACAGACTTGGTCTTGAAGAAGGCCCATCATCACCTCCCGAAAGACCTCTCACATCTTCCCTCCTTCTGTCTTCTATTTCATTAATGACCCAGTTATAATCTCCCCCTAGTAATTTGTTACTTTCTTGGTCTATCAGAATTTGGTCGGTCAAGCTTTGAAAAAAGGGTTTTTGTAATGTATTCGGGGCATATATGTTATAGAGACTATAGGTGACATTTTGGATCTGAATACGCATATGATATAGTCGACCCTTATCATTGATGATGAGGATAGTATTTTGTGGGCAAGGTTTTTACTGATAAGGATCATGACCCCAGCTTTCCTGTCATCAGCCCCTGAGCCGTACACTTCCCCAACCCATAGTTTTTTGAGTCTAAAGAAGTCGGTTGGAGCGAGGTGCGTTTCCTGTAGCAACGCTACATCAGCTCCAAGTCTCTTGAGGTGACGAAGAACCATCATACGCTTGGCCGGGGATCGTAGGCCCTTAACGTTCCATGAAATCCATCTCACCATCTCAAATGTGTGGAAGCGATTTCAAATGGTAGGTGTATGACATATTTCTTAAGTGTAGAGTAGTAAAGCATCTGATCATATCTACTTAGGCAGATTGTAGCATAAGAGGGCATCAAATATGTCAGTGTTGGCAAGGCTATTTTTTCTCCCCTGTTTTTAAAACTTCCCCCCAACTTTTCTTCCCCCCTCATTCTCTCCATCTCCATCCGTAAGTCTTGTTGACTTCGCTTTTTTCCTCCTGGCTGAAGCAATGAGCTCAGCCCTCCTCCTTCATTAAATAACCAAAAATACTATCTATAATATGATCCCAGACCCCTAGAACATAAACAAGAAATTATTAACGTCCTGCATTGCTGGAAAATGATAATACCATCCCCACGTGTAACAGGTAGAAAAACCCTCATATAACCTCTCATCAATAGTAATTACGTAACTAGCACAACTTTTAATATTCCACATCCACCCCCCTCCCCCCCATCTATCCATAACTCGTCGAATCTGCGAAGGGGAGAAAAAAAAAAAAAAAAAAGGGGGGTGAAGAAGAAGGGGGAGCGTCTCGGCATCGTAAATCTCTTTCTCCATCCTCTTGAAAAGGCAGATCCGTGTCAGATTATATCCAAAATATGTGTGAATCGCCCAGTTCAGTGGTGATCAGCATAAACGCTTGTGATCGCCGCTCCAGGTTGAACAAAGGGAGAAATATCTTCATGTCTCTGTCTCTCTCTAATCAAGTGGGTTGACCCGTTTTTCTCCTGCTCCATCTGGACGCGGGTTGGCGTTGTCTAGGAGATTGCATCTTCTCCTGGGAATTTTGTGGCAAAGATTCTGACCGAAGTCTGTATGTCCGTGATGATACAGTTCCGTTATCTAAACCTCTTTCCGGTACATGAGTGTCTCCTCCTCCTCTTGGGCTACTCGAATTTGACCCATTTCTGTCCAGCGTGGTGTTTTTTTCATTAATTGACTTCATAGCCTCTGCAGGGTCTGTGAAAGACACCATGTCGCCTGCTGGAGTCCTAAATCGCAGGGTGGCCGGGTAGTTGAGTTGGAACCTGACGTTTCTTTTAAACAATATTGTACAGGCGTCACTGAAGGCTCTCCTCCTCCTAGTCACCTCAACTGAATAGTCAGCAAATAGTAATACTCTGTGACCCAGGATCAGGAGTGGATGTCTTTTAGCCTTATATGCACGCAGTATCTCCTCTTTATCCCTGTGGTTGAGATATTTTGCAATGGCATGCCTCGGTTTATCAGAGTCTCTATCACGTGTGGAGCCGTTATTTTCATTTTCCCTGGGGGTATCTCTTGGGGGTCCTATTCTGTGGGTACGTTCGGTTCTGCACTTATGGGAAAGACCCAGTTCTTTAGGTAGTTCAGCCTCAAATACCTCCACAAGCTGTTCCGGGGAAATGGATTCAGGGAGACCCACGATTTTAAGATTGCTACGGCGAGTTCTATTTTCAATATCATCAAGTTTGTTCAAAGTGGATAATAACTGTTTCGGTAGATCAAGCACCTGTTGTTCTAATTCCAACACTCTCTCCTCTGCTGCAGCAGTCCTCTCCTCAACTTCCTGCAGTTGTTGGTCATGGTGCTTGATTTTTGTATGCAAATCTTTTGTAGTTGCTGCTACCAAATCTTTGACTGTCTGTCTGAATTCTTCTGCTAAATGAATTGCCATTTCCTTGGCTAGCAACTTATAGTCTATCTGTTGCAGCCCAGATGTATTAATAGCTGGTCTTCCTTGCAGCCATGTTTTCTCCTGATGCCTGGACCCCTGTGCCCTTCTGTATTTGTCTCTGGGGAAGCTTCTACCTCCTTATCTCCTGGTGCCTTCCCCTCCTCCATGGTCCTCTCTCTCCCCGCTGTTGTGGGAGCAGTCTGGGTCGGCTGGCCCTCCGCCGCCATTGTGCACTTCCCGCGCTTTGTCTCCGGTCCCTGTGCCACCCCGCATGTCTCCGTCTCACCTCTTATCACATACCGATCCATAGTGACCGGTGTGTTGCATCCTCCGCCGCTCATTTTGGAGGGTTAGGAGTCCCGGGGTCTGGGGATTGCTGTGGATTGTGAGGAGGGCTCTGGAGCTTCCTTAGCTGCTGCTGCACATGGCGGCGCCGGAACCGGAAGTCTCTATTATACCTTTTATCTGATTGTTCCACTCCTGGGTTTGGCTTGTAAATACTGATGTAAAACACTGATCAAATACTCAATTTGTGAATGTGGCTTAAAAGGAACCCGTCACCTCTATAGAGCCCCTCGAGTTGTCACTACCTGCCCCTGCATCTTCATATTACTATCCTAACTATCCCTCTTTGTGCTAAATCTGCTTTGTCACTAAGTAAAAAAAGTTTTGTGACTTACATTAATGAGCTGGGGGGCTACCGTTGCTATCCCCCCTAGGCATTCTCATTGTGTCCCCATCACCGCCTCCTTGCTCCTTTAATATGCCTCGATGGGCGTGATGTTCACATGAGAATGCGCTCTCCACCCTGCCCTGCTCGTCCATGGGCTGAGTGCCTGGGAATGACGCTACACACATCATTTCCGCTACTCCATACCGCGATTTCGAGCTCAGCAGTACGCATGCTCTGTGGAGCACTGTACGTAAGCTGAGCCCAAAGTAACGCTATGGAGGAGCGGAAATTATGTGTTAGGATAGTAATAGGAAGATGCAGGGACAGGTAGTGACAGCTTGGGGGGCTTTAGGTAGGTGACAGGTTCCCTTTAATAGAAAGACGTCTGCACTTCCGTATTGTTAATCCACTCCTGGTTTTGGTTTACAAAAAATTATCCTCTGTCCGATGTAGCCCAACCAAGTCTCCTTCTTTAGCTCAGCTACATCTCTGGTAGAGAAAAACTGACCAAAAACTGAACATGTAAGTGTAGCCTAAAACTGGTTTAAAGTGACATAGTAATGCATCTCAGTGAATTAGAATATCATCAAAAAGTTATTTTATTTCAGTAATTCAATACAATAAAGTGAAACAAATACCGTATATAACGTCGCGAAAGCCCCCCTCGGCTTATACGCGAGTCACTGTATACTGTATACACTGTATACAGTATACAGTGCCCCCCCATCAGTATACAGGGCCCCCCCCTTGTGTAGCAATCCTGTAAAGGAAGAGATTAGTATACTTATCCCTGCCGCTGTCCCGCTGCCGCTGTCCCGCCGTCGCTATCGCGCTCCTCCGGCTTCATCCAGCGTCTTCCGTCTTCTTCCGGCTTCCTCCGGTGGGAGCAGGCAGTGACGTCATTGTCTGCGCGCCAGAGGAGGAAGCTGGAAGACGCTGGATGAAGACGGAGGAGCGCGATGGCGGCGGCGGGACAGCGGCAGGGATAAGTATACTAATCTCTTCCTTTACAGGATTGCTACACAAGGGGGGGGGCTGTATACTGATATGGGAGGGGGAGCTGCTGTATATACCTCTGGGGCTGCTGTATATACCTCTGGGGATGCTGTATACTACCTCTGGGGCTGCTGTATACTACCTAAGGGCTGCTGTATACTACTACTGGGGCTGCTGTATACTACCACTGGGGCTGCTGTATATACCTCTGGGTGCTGTATACTACATGGGCTGCGCTGTATATATCACTGGGGCTGCTGCTGATATACTGTGTATACCTCTGGGGCTGCTGTTATACTACCACTGGGGCTGGTGATACCTGCTGCTGTATACTACCACTGGGGCTGCTGCTGTATACTACACTGGGCTGCTGCTGTATACTACCACTGGGCTGCTGTATATACCTCTGGGGCTGCTGTATACTACCACTGGGGCTGCTGCTGTATATACCACTGGGGCTGCTGCTGTATACTACCACTTGGGCTGCTGCTGTATACTACCACTGGGGCTGCTGTATATACCTCTGGGACTGCTGTATACTACCACTGGGGCTGCTGCTGTATATACCACTGGGGCTGCTGCTGTATACTACCACTGGGGAGGCTGCTATATACCACACTGCTGGGGGCTGTATACTTGTGCTGGGGTCCACCCTCGGCTTATACACGAGTCAATAGGTTTTCCCAGGTTTTGGGGGCAAAAGTAGGGGGGTCGGCTTATACACAGGTCGGCTTATACACGAGTATATACGGTATATTATATAGAGTCATTACAAACAGAGTGATGTACTTCAAGTGTTTATTTCTGTAAATGTTGATGATTATGGCTTACTGCCAGTGAAAACCCAAAGGTCATTATTTCAAAAAATTCAAGTAGGGAGGTAGAAGAGTTAAAAACCACACTGCCATATTCCACGAGACATCAAAGGGTGAATATAATATTGATTTATTAATCAACGTGTTTGAGTGCTCCCAGAAACGCCCTGACACATGGCAATATTACATTGATTTTTTGATAATATTCTATTTAATTGAGATGCACTAGTACATACAGTATTAAACAGTGAATACGCACCTGTTGTGTATATACCAGATACAGAGAGATACATTCAAAGTGTATAAATGTCTTTCTAATATATCTAACCCACCCTAGAAATAGGCCATTCTCTAGAGTTAAGAGGTAAGGAAGTTGCTTATAAAATTTCTATTTAGTGCTTTCTGTTCATGTTTTGCTCTATCTAATGTGATTTTTATTAGATTACTGGGAACAAAATGACTTCATTAAACCTGGCAACAATTTTTGGGCCTAATTTGTTGCACAAGCAGAAGTCGTCTGACAAAGAGTTTACAGTTCAAAGTACTGCCAGGGCCGAAGAGAGTACGACCATTATCTCTGTAGTACAGAAGATGATTGAAAATTACGAAAATCTTTTTATGGTAAGTAAATAATTTAGTCATCCCTAACGGTGAAAAAAGGTTTGTGTATGGTAACCTGGCAGTGTTTCTAAAGTATCAAATTAGTTTTCATCATTTTGGTTGAATAGTGTTATCTTAGGAGGCAGCTTATTCACATGTTTATATTCACTTAGTACATATTTTAGCTTTGAGTTAACATCTCTTTGAAATACTATCATCAGATTCCCAGAAGAATGTACGTTGCTTTATAAAAATTTGAAGGAATCCGGGCACTGACCTGGAGAAGCACGCAGCAATAGTAAGGATGAAGTGGTGTCTGGATCCAGTGTTGCTCAGCTGCAAGATCAAGTAGTAGATAAATGAGCAAGGACAGAGTGGCACTCACAGGAATCCAATTGCAGTTTTTCACGGCTTTATTCAGCAATATGCATGGTTACAATGCAGGGTGGGGGGTCCGCAGGTCAATGGTCACCATTTCGCGTTATATAGCGCCTCCACGGGTCCTGGACCCGTTTTGCGCTATATAGAAAATGGTGACCGTTGTCCTGCCGACCCCCCTCCCTGCATTGTAATCATTCATATTGCTGAATAAAGCCGTGAAAAACTGCAATTGGATTCCTGTGAGTGCCACTCTGTACGTTTCTTTATTTTACAAGATATTCAGCTATAAAATGTGTAAATATATGAGTGATTATATGCTTTGGGCAGTACTCTCATCATATGTGAAAATTTCAACTATTGACATTGAAATTCATTATTACGAAACATTGTATCTATATAATAATACCGCTGAAATATTCATAACAGATTCACATACATTTAACTTTACCCTAATGCAAATATACCCACTGCTACAGCTGTAATACATATCCATACTACAAATAATATGGAGCCCGATAAATTTATAAAATATTATATTAGTGTTCTTTTATAATGTCCGTAAAATACACGTAATCAAAGTGTAATTACAAGAGTTGGTGCATACAAAAATATAAATAAGAAAATAAAATTGCTTGAATTAATTTGACGGCCCTGTCCATCAGCCTCGACGGAAATTTGTGGCTCCCGGATGTTAGCCGTGAGAATTGCCTCTTATCTGATGACATCCATGGCTCTTTTTCGGTTAGCCGGGCTGTCGCAATGTCTTATGTGCATCACGCTGCAATAATGACCTTGCGCCAGGCCACTTAATCAGAAGAGGAACCCGAAATGCTGTCAGGTAAGAAGCGGTTCTGATGGCAAACAGAACCTACCGATCGGATGAAACCAAGTTGAAGTGACAGCAAAAGGTGTAAAAGAGTTGTAATCTAGAAGGAGATTCAGCCATGAAGACCTGGTAGAACAGGGCTGAACTGTAGGAGGTTCCCAGGCAGATCTGATCTGGTAACCTAAAGACTTAACTCAGCATTGATTGACAAAGTCACACTTAGACAAAGCATCAATTTGACAGCAGACACTTGAGAGGAGAGCCCACCCGAAAGGTGTGAAGGCCTCCCATGACACCCAGAATTAAATAACTGATACTCTGGTGACAAGCAGTTAAAGAAGCCCTCCCATGAAGTTTTCTAATTAAATGTGTGTACAAGTGTTTGTAGTGTAGTGTGAGTATCCAGCGCAATTTTCCTCCTCTCAGTGACGTCATCACACTTCAGACTATCCATTAGCTCTATATATGAGCTGAAAGTTTCATTTACAATTTAAGCCTATGTAGTCTCATTGATGCACCATAGATTTACATTATACTAGCTAATTTCGGGTCAGCAGAACGCAGTGTGACCCAGACAGTCTCTAGAGAGGGGTTATAATGATGTTTTGCATGCTTGATCTCAATTGTGGAGATCGAAAGGTTGCACAAATGTTGGAATAAAGGATCTTCTATCTGAATCATCGGCTACGTGAGGCGCAATCTTCTATTTTTTTATGAGTCTGTAGAGAGGTGACATCACTCAGAAGAGGAGCAGAACAGTGCTGGACACCGGAGAGAGCAGCGGTAAGTGAGTATATTACCACATACAAGCTACCTGACATGCACGTATAAACAGACTTAATTAAAAAAAAATACTTCATGGGAGGGTTACTCTAATATGTTGATGTGCCCATGATTTTCTTCACAACTGAAATTTGATAGAGACTATTTTTATGTATGCAGCAATAAATTCATGTTTTTCATGTTAATCTATGTTCCTGATTGAACAAGTTAAAGGGCTGTTCCAAATATATTTTAATCCTAAATCTCTATCAATTTATGTCATAATCTAATCTCTTTTCTAATATACTGTAATTAAAAAAAAATCCTATCTTTCCCTCACAACTAACTGCTTTATTTATTTATTTTACTACAATTTTGATGACACTTCATTTGAG
Source organism: Allobates femoralis (assembly GCA_033576535.1). Classification (NCBI taxonomy): domain Eukaryota; kingdom Metazoa; phylum Chordata; class Amphibia; order Anura; family Aromobatidae; genus Allobates; species Allobates femoralis. The sequence goes on along the minus strand of JARQOC010000002.1, from coordinate 470,351,588 downwards.
AATCCCAGGGTATTCTATGATAGTCGAAAGAGTTGTAATCAGGGGGTAGAGGCTGCGGTCAGTTTTGGGGGCGGCACTGTTCTCAGCGCTTCCTGCATGTCGGCGATTCTTCTTATAATTAACACTGACATTGCGCTTTATTGCTAGCACAGTCCCATGAAGTACATGACACTGATGACACTTTGTTTCAGGGACGTAGCAAAGACTGCAGCAGTGACCACAGCCTCTGTCTCCTGCTGATGATTAGATTGTCTATCCCAACATGCACTAGGATTCTCAAATGAAGCGTCATTAAAGAAGAACTAGTAAAAGAAAAATAAATCATCCATCCACAAGTAGAAAAAGAAAAGCGGCACTCACCCTTTTAGATGCCAAGAAATCCTTTATTTCATCTCGCTTTGTGTTAGCGTAGACAAATCAGGCAGGGAGAGGGAGTGGGGGTTGGCAGACGACGGCTCGCCGTCTCGCTGCACTTGCCGCTTCAACGGGTCCAGTCAGACCCGTTGAAGCGGCAAGTGCTGCGAAACGGCGAGCCGTCGTCCGCCGCCCCCACTCCCTCTCCCCGCCTGATTTGTCTACGCTAACACAAAGCGAGATGAAATAAAGGATTTCTTGGCATCTAAAAGGGTGAGTGCTGCTTTTCTTTTTCTGCTTGTGGATGAATCTTCATTTTCTTATTGAAGCGTGCAACACCAGCTAGCTGGAGGACACCAAGGTAGCTGTATACCTCCATAGATATACTTGTTGGTGCCTGGTGCCTATCCTTCTTACATAGAAAAATAATGCAGATCAGTAAAGGATTGTTAGGGACTTTTAATTTAAGCATATTAGAAAAGAGATTGGATTATAGCATTAAATAGATGGGCATTTAAGATGAAAATAAATGTTAGTTTCGGACCACCTCTTTAAGATGTTGGTGTTAGGCAGGAGAATTAGATAGACTAGATCAGGGGTGGGGAACCTCAGGCCCCAGGGCCGAAAGTGGCCCTCGATTACTTTTTTTGCAGCCCCTGGACAGATTCCTGGGGACCGCAGTGCTCAGGCTGGCAGACGCATTTTGCCGACTGTCTGCCCTTTAAATCCAGCTCTCCAGTGATCTCTATGCCCCAGCCTCAGCCTCCCCAGTGAGGTATATGCTCCCAGCCTCTCCTGTGATGTCTAGGGCTCTAGCAAATCTGGAAAAGCAGTTGAGAAGCAATATGACCAATATCACCAACACCAAAGAGAAGCAGCTCCAGCCACCACAGTAGGGGTGAGTTGATAATTTAACCAAATATAGCGGGCAATTTTCAAGTTGATAATTTTGTACTGCCTCGAAGGATTGTAGAAATTTCCAAATGGCCCCCGGTAAAAAAATGGTTCCCTGCCCCTGGACTAGATAGTGGAATAGTGAGAGAGGATCTTTTCTGTCTTATGTATGTTCTCCTCTATCAACAGCTCTTACACTGCCTTTACTAAAAGAGGCTAATAGATTTACCCCCTTAGTATAAAGAATATAATAGGTTGCTGGATAGATCTATTAAAGGTTATATTTTATTTTTAGTCCAATCAAATCAATGATAAAATGTTAGAAGAGAATAAAATAGATTTCCAGAAATATGTTATTGGTAAAAGTGATCTTCTCTGATTGCCAGAAAGGATTCTTTTTCCCCTAAAAGGAACAAAGTTAGACACTGCCTCCCTTAGGATAAACATTGTAGGAATAGGAGCATAAATGTCACTTGATAGTTCTATCTTCCTGGCCTTTTGAAATATACATTGGGAGTAATTTATTTCTTTGCTGTAAAAAAGAATTGCAAAGTGTGGCATTAGTAGTATTGACACACGAAAAAGATTTTTTTGACTTAGGCTAGGATCAGACTTGTGTCATGCATTTGCTAAATGCATGCGCTATTTTTATGTGCAAATGTTGCAAAACTCATGCGTTAATGCAGCCATAGACTCCAATGCAAAAAACGCAACGCAAAAGTGCAATGCGTTTGATGCTATGCGTTTTTGCAAGTGCACCAAAAAAAACGCGGTATAAAGCATTTTTTGGTGCTTTTGCAAAAAGCATGCTTTTTTTTAACATGGGAGTCTATGGGAAATGCATGCATTAACGCATGGTACATATATGCGCTGAAAATGAATATACGTGCCATGAAAATGGCAAGGGAAAAAAAAGGATCCTTTATTGCATATCCAGGGGATGCATACTCCCAAATGTGACCCTAGCCTTACCCCTTCTTGTGAGTGGAGTTTGCCAAAAAACTGTCAAACTGTCAACGAGTAGATCTTTTCTGGCACAAAGAGACAACAGCAGATTCCTCATTTTCTAAAGTCCATTTTACTCTTGACTATTAGACAGTGGCATTAAACTGATACAGGTGGCTACCAAATTACTTCTCATTTGCTCAAGGAAAAACTAGAAGCAATATGATGAAACTGAAAGGTAGCAGAAACAGATTAGATATTAGAAGAAAACTTTTTAATAGTGAGGGTGATCGACGAGTGGAACAGGCGGCCATGAGGGGTGGTGAGTTCCCTTTCAACGGAAGTCCTCGGAGGCTGGACAGATATCTGTCTGGGAATAGTTTTAGTGAATCCTGCTTTGAGCAGGAAGTTGCACCAGATGGCCCAGGAGAAGCCTTCCAATTCTACCAATTTATGATTTATTGAGTAAGATGCATATATTATTATCGCCACAGTGACATTCATCATAGATATTGCACATATAAAAAGTTTTTACGCATACACTGGTGATCAAAATTAGAGAACAATGTATGATCACTTGATTTTTTCTTGCAGAATTTAATTACATTGATCAGCATTTGAAGGTTTTTTTGTAAGGGGTACACCATACCACTCGACAAAAGGTATAGGTGAGTCCTTATGTACCTTAAACCACCCAAGTTAACTTAACCCTCCTTACCCACTGCCCGGCCAACCGCACTGCCCCTTCCCGCAAATAACGAAACCACACTCCATTATTGGATTAAATTGGCCACAGCAGCCATTTATTAACAACTTACAAAAGTTAACCAAAACATCCTAAACTCAAAGGGGGTTGATCCTCGAAGCCCAAATACCCTTAACCTGGGTTATCTTACCTGACTGAAACTTGCTTCCAGCCGATCGACTCCAGCTCAGAAGCTCGTCGGTCAGCCTATTTTCCATTAAACGCCACCATCCTCTTGATCCACTCCGAGGGGTCCAGAACCTCTTGGGTTCCCCCTATTGCTCCCCCAATAACCACCTCCACCAACTTCGAGGATCTTCTCCCCTTACGCCCAGCTACTGCAACAAAACATAATAACAGAAAAGGTGACAATCGAAAATAAAACCCCCCTTAACTTCAAAAGAAACCCCAATGCCAAACCTGCAAACCCAAGTGCTACCAAATCAGGGAGGGTGGGTGGGAGATCCTCAACAGGGGTCAGTGAACCCAAAGTGGCTGACCCCTCAAAACATGATAGTCGCCAGGTTTTCGGACAGGACCGAAAACCTGGCGATGGTTGCCCGGTGTACATGCAGCATCGCTGCATGTGACACCAGGAGACGCGATCAGCTAGCTCCCAGTGCCTCTCAGCAAGCGCTGGGAGCTGGTATCCATGGTAAACTGCAGGTAACTAGGCAGCGCGCGCTGCCTAGATACCCGTTGTATACCTTGTTTACCAGCCTTCTCCCGCAGTTTACCATGGATACCAGCCTGCAGACATCGTGGAAACGATATTTAAATCATTTCCACGATGTCGCTGGTCCACTGATTACTGGTGAGTCTGCCTGTGTGACAGCTCACCAGCGATCAGCCGTCAGTGTCACCAGCGATCAGATCGCTGACGACATTGACGTATGTGACGGGGCCTTAATTTTGAACAGTGTTCTTTTTCATTTATCTAATTTACATTTTTTTGTGCTTTAGAATATATTTAATTTATGAAATAAGTTTAAAATACTGCTAATTTACTCATGTTAGGATATTTTCACATTGGACAACACATTAACATTAAGGAAATTGTGTTTTTGTCTCATTTTGATCACCAGTGTATATCGCCCTTATTTTAACCTCCATGTAACAATCATCTTTAATTTGTGTGAAATGCAATCATTTGTTCACCCTTCATACAACTTAATATTGTAGTTGATGACAGCATATCCCATTTATCCAGAAGATGTGATGTGGACTAACAATGTTTTTTATGTCATCATGAAACATGTCGTCAATGACAAACAGGTTGTAGTTTGGCTGCAGTGCTGGACATGTTTGCATTGTGAATTGACTGGAAATAAATGCAAGAATAACTGTTCACAAGCATTACACTTAATTGTCATACTCTTTTTATGGCATTGCTTAATGGGGTTTACTCAGAAATTTTTAAAATAAAAATAAATGCATTTTACTAATATGCTTTTACTATAAAGGCCGCCCAAATGATCTGATGTCCGCATATCTCCTTTAGCGGCAGCTCTTCATTCTGCCCACTGTGTTGGGTGTCATGTACTGTTTGAAAGAAGCTGGCTCATTATAATATCTAGCCCAGCCCCCTCCATACCTAGGCTCGGACACAAGGAGGGATGGACCCTCCATACCCAGGGTCGGACACAAGGAAGGGACGGACTCTCTTCACTAAGTCAAAGCAAATTTGGAAATGAAGCTGCCACGACTTATGGCCTGTGCTGACAATAGGACATTGATGAAGCTCTAATAATAAAAATATATTAGTATGTTGTATTATTTTTATTTTAAACACATTCAAAGTGCTTTTTATGTAGCTGGAGAGCCCCTTTAATACATTGCTGACACAGCTAAGCTCAATGCTTCTTTCGTTACGTTCCATCTGATGTTTTTAGCCAGGAAATAATAACAATGGAAAAACATTACACAACTTATCTTTGATGTGAAGCCAAATACATTAGTGTTTCCCATCATATGTTAAGTACTGCAAATGAGCATAAAGGAGCAGCAATTAAAAATCAAACAGAATTGTCTAAAACATCAGTCCATAACTTACAGTATTTTTCCTGGTTATAGAAGGGTAATAATTACAGTACTACCACGAATATGCTATCACGTTTCCATAGAATTCCTTGTGTTACTTTCTAACACAGTCCAGTATTCCTGTGTGGATGGTCTAACATTTGTTTTGCCAGTCCTTTATTATTTATTTCAGGGCTTTTTCCCCGATTGTAGCTATTGCCATATTTCTTGGATTTGCTATCGCTTCTTGATTGTTACAGTTCTGACAGCTGGGACCCCTAATGAAGGGACCACAGCTCTAGCTAAACTCTTAAAGACATCCCCATTACTAACCAGGTAATAAAAATGACTCAAACACAATACTTTATTGAAATAAACACTCCCCAAAACGTTAATCACTCTCCACTTTATTAAAAAACAAAACAAAAAACACAAGTCTGCTGTAGTCCACCAAGTCCGATGCAGTCCAGTGAATCCATCATTGTCCTCAAACAGAAACCTGAAAAACAATGTAAACATAAAAACACAAACTAATACAAAGACACTATCACTCATTCACCACTTTATAAAAAAAATAATAATCACATGCAGGGCTAATGTAGTCCATTGAATCCAACAGATAAATCCTATGGAGCATCATTCTGACACTCCAAAAGCTTTGCTAACAACCACGTCCATGTCATGCTGGGCAGTACATAGCTCAGCGACTGTGAAGAGCATTGACATCAGTAATGTTACTCTTCAGAGTGACCGAGTCATGGACAGCACATCATGACCTAGAACGTTAGAAGAGCAGTAACGATGGCTCAGTGGTTAGCACTGCAGCCTTGCAACACTGTGATCCTGGGTTCAATTCTCACCAAGGACAACATCTGTAAGGAGTTTGTATGTCTCCCCATGTTTGTGGAGGTTTTCACCCAAACTCTAAAGACATAATGATAGGATGTTTAGATTGTGAGCTTCAATGGGGATAGTCTTGCAAATTTATGTAAAGTACTATGGAAAAACTAAATACATTAATAAATATGTAACATTTTCATAGTCGCTGGACCTTGAGCACAAATGTGAAATGTGAACCAGAAGTAGCTATTAGCAAAACCTATTGAGTGTCAAAATAATATTCCATAGCCTTTGTTTGTCGGATGTGCTGGACTACTTTGGACCGGCGTGTTTTTTTTTTTTTTTTTTTATAAAGTAGTGAATGAGAGTAAGTGACTTGTTATATTTCTGTACTGTTTTATGTTTCTGTTTTCTTTAGGTTTCTATTTGTGGACTACAATGGATTTGCTGGACTATGGTGGACTTTCAAGTTTTTATTTTAATAAATTAGAGAACAGGGGAAAGAGTTGGAGGGTGTTCATTCAATTATGTATTTTTTGTGCATGTGTGTGTGTCTTTTTTTATTATTGAGTTAGTAATTGGGTTATATGATAAACACCTTCCATTACTAACACCAGGGCTTGATGCCAGCTGTGTTTTTGGATACTTCATAGCTGACATCAACCCAAAAAAACATTACCCAGATTGCCAAAACACCCGGGAAATTGGACAGAGCCAAGGTAAGGAGCCATAATTGAAGAATCTTGTGATGCACAAATTCAAGAGCAATTGAGATAATTGTCCTATTATTTTTGGTCCTCTGAAAAAGAGGCAGCTACATATTAAAGAGCTGTAATTCCTAAACACTTAATCTAATTGGAATGTGTATATCCAAAATTAAAGCTGAGAGTCTGCACTTTAAGCCCATATTGATTATATATCTATGTATTGACTATGTTTTGATGAGCAGCTAATATGCCAAAACTTGTTATGTCATGTTTCTGGACCTTATTTTCCCTAAATCGAGTTGATGGGTTCCCATGCACCCAGTATATGCTAAAAGAATGTCATTTTGACTTACACTGAGTTTAAATATATGCATTATTTTTTGGTGCTCAGCCAAAAACGCATGGTACATTCAGACATGAATTTTTGCTATTGGGGCATGCGTTTTTTACATGGGGGCCTATGGATGCGTTTTTCTCAAAATACATGTGTGAAAAATGCATGGAAAATCTGCAAGTGTGACCCTAGCCTTAGAATAGCAGTTCTAACAAATTACAAACTGTCACATTGGGTATTCAATTGGTCCACGCTCATATATTTCTATCTTTTTAATGTAGGTGCCTCCTGATTTACAGAATGAAGTTCTCCTTAGCCTTTTAGAAACTGATCCAGATGTAGTGGACTATCTACTTAGAAGGAAAGCTTCTCAGTCATCGTAAGTGGATATCTTTACAGCGTATCTTAGAAATGTTCTGATGTCGGTTTTGTAGAAGAAAGTTTTATGGCCACTTTACACGTCCCAACGTCGGTCCGATATTGGATCCAACACCACGGGAGTGTGCTTTTTCTGGGCAGAATTCCAAGATCGCATAGGAGATGTCACACAGCGCGATATCGGTAGGCAACGCAACAGCGATGTGTACGCCCCCTTGTACGGCCGACCCAGGAACGATCATTTAACATGGGAGAGGATAGGGGAAGCTGTACTCCACATCGTAATTGGGCTTTTACACAGCCGATCCGGGCCCCACGTCCATCCAATATCGGGCCGTTGGAGAGCAGGCTCATTTGATCCCGATATCGTTTTGGCATCGTTCGTGCATCGTATTGGACATATTATACCTATACAACCACGAATGATATCAGGGCCAACGCACGAACCACGTGACTTTTTGTCAGAGTTGGACGCTGATATCGGGACTTGTAAAGTGGCCATTAATCATCTAAACACATTTCATTCTGCTAAAAACAAAAAGCCATGGGCTCCGAAAGTACGAAAGAGAGAGAAACTTGCTTGTCGTTTTCACTTGGAACTGACCACTTGTACCATGAAAGTGCACGTATGCAGGGCTCTACGATGGCATAGAAATCTATACGTGGCACAATGCTGGTGACAAGCAGTATTGCCATGCTTGGGCTGTTGGGTAGCAAGCAGCAGAGCAAAAGAATGATTCATTACAAAGAATAAATGATATTTGTTTTCTCTATATTGTTTAAAACGTTCCAGTTTGTTAGTGACAAGCCATCATCATAACTAATGGTGGCATATTGACTGATAAACAGTGACTAGAGCCTGAAGTTACTGCATTCAAAAAGAATACTAAATATATTAATGGGAAACATTTTTTAGAAATGCCAGAAAATTCTGTAGGCATTGCATTGTAACAGTGTGTTATAATTGGTGGGGGTCCTCCAGGACTCATACAGGTCATAGAAATCAAGTCATGAGTCACTAAAGTCCTGCACACATCATTCTAAGGATCATGAGGGTATGTCTGAAGTGAACAGTGCGGGGACAAGCACCAGCACAGATGTCACACTGAGGTTTTTGTGTTAATTAAAGGTTACACATCCATGTGCCTGGGATTAACAGCTCTACAAAACCCACAAAAACACCATAAAGCCTAGAAATGTCCTAATTATGCGAACAAACACAATGAAGTCCTACATCTCCTTCTGTTATATGACAGTTTCATTTTGTACAGGAAAAGAAATTTGTAACCAGGTTTTTGCTACTCCATATGAGAGCAGCCTTATGTAGAGGCTGAGACCCTGATTCTGAAATAAAAAAAGCATTTTGGACTCTTTTAATTAAAAATCCTCTTCCGTCGTCGCAGTCAAACGCGATGTCTCTCTGCTAACATCCATGTGCATAAATATAGATGTCTATGCCAGGAATGAGCAGACTGAACAATCTCAGCACTGCTACATTCAGGCAGCAGCAGCTCTAGGACCCTGGAGCTGCACAGGAAGACAGTGGACTCGCCGCAAAGAAACTAGCAGTTATCTTTGCGAGTTATCCTGCTATCCCATGCACAGTAGCCGAGTCTAATGCAAACAATGGCATCCAGTTTGTCAGCGTTTCTGACAAACAGGATTGATATTGATTTGCATTGGACTTGTGCGAGTAATCACTGGGAAACTCGAGGATGTACTCAGTCCTGCGAGTCCCTTACTACTCGCCGAGTAACGAGTCTGCGAGTAGATTCGCCCATAGCTACTGGTAATAGTAATAGTTTCAAGAAAGAACCAAAATATGGGAAGCAAGGTGAGTCTACCACGGTCCGCGCTGCTGAGTCCACAAAATCACCTGGGATGCAAGATGTTGTAGCAGTGTACTTCTTTATTCCTCTACCTTCGGCACTGCCTTCTCGGCGCCCTTCCTGAGCAACCTGCTACCTCAGGGATTTGTACTCACAGGGATTAAATTTTCCTTTGGCTGTTTTTCCATGTTGGAGTGGTCGGTGGAGGTCCTGAGCAGCTGATACTGTGATATGCTGTTAAACCAGTTGTGGGTCTCACAACTGGAATAGGTGAGTGTAACTGCATTACACCACTCACATCTGAGTGTCACTAGTGATAGGGCACTATTGCGCCTCTTGTTCCCCCACCTTTTTTGTATTGATACAGTTTTCAAGAAAGGCATCCAGGCCCTTCTTAAATGTTAGTAGTGAGTCACTCATTACAACATCATGTGGCAGAGAGTTCCATTACTGCTCTTACAGTAAAGAATCTCGCGTCTGTGATTATGATTAAACCTTCTTTCCTCCAGACGTCGAGGATGCCCCCTTGTCCCGTCTCAGCCTAAGAGTAAAGAGATCATTAGAAAGTTCTCTGTACTGTCCCCTCATATACTTATACATTATTATAAGATCACCCTAAGCCTTCGTTTTTCCAAGCTAAATAACCCCAAGTTTAATAACCTGTCTTGGTATTGCAGACCCCTTAGTCCTCTAATGACTTTGGTCGCTCTTCTCTGGACCCGCTCTAGTTCAGCTATGTCTTTCTTATACACCGGAAACCAGAATTGTACACAGTATTCTAAGTGTGGTCGCACTAGTGACTTGTATAGAGGTAAAATGATGTCTCCTCATGAGCATCTATGCCTCTTTTAATGCATCCCATTATTTTATTTGCCTTTGCAGCAGCTGCCTGACACTGGCCACTAAATGTGAGTTTGTCATCTACCCATACACCCAGGTCTTTTTCAGTGACAGTTTTGCCCAGTGTTTTACAATTAAGCACATAATTATACCTTTTGTTTCCCAAGTGCATGACCTTACATTTATCCCCATTAAAGTTCATTTGCCATTTATCAGCCCAAGCTTCTAGTTTACATAAATCCTCCTGTAATATAAAAGTTGTCCTCCTCTGTATTGATTACCCAGCAGAGTTTAGTGTCATCTGCAAATATTGAGATTCTACTCTGTATGCCCCCTACAAGGTCATTAATAAATATATTAAAAAGAAGCGGGCCCAACACTGACCCCTGTGGTACCCCACTATTAACTGTGACCCATTCAGGGTGTGTTCCATTAATGACCACCTTTGTTTCCTATCGCTAAGCCAGTTTTTAACCCACTTACACATATTTTCCCCTATCCCATTGTTCTCATTTTATGTATCAACCTTTTGTGTGGCACCATATCAAAACCTTTTGAAAAGTCCATGTACACCACATCCACTTGCATTTCTTTGGTCCAGTCCAGAACTTACTTCTTCATAGAAGCTTATCAGATTAGTTTGACAGGAACGGTCCCTCGTAAACCCATGTTGATATTGGGTCATGAGGTTATTTTTCTTCAGATATTTCAGTATAGCAGCTCTTAAAAACCCTCTAGGATTTTACCCACAGTAGAGGTTAAGCTTACTGGCCTATAATTTCCAAGTTCAGTTTTTGTTCCCTTTTTGAATATTGGCACCACATTTGCTATATGCCAGTCCTGTGGTACAGACCCTGTTATTATGGAATCTTTAAAGATTTACATTTCTGCATGCGTTTTTTAAGGTGTTTTTTGACACCCTGCATTTTTCCATGCGTTTTTGAAACAGCACCAAAAAATACTGCAAGCTGTGTTTTTTGGTGTGTTTTTAAAAACACATGCGTTTTTTTTAACATGGGCCCCTATGGGAAATGTTTTTGCATGGTACTAAATGGTTTTTGAATGCGTTTTTGAAGGCAGTTCCTCACTTAAGTGAAAAAACGCATGGCATTTTAGGCATGCATTTTTGCTTTTGGGGCATGTGTTTTTACTATTGGGGCATGCGTTTTTTGCATGGGGGCCTATGGGTGCGTTTTTACATGCGTTTTTAGAAAATGCAGGTCTCAAAAAAAGCAAGTAAAATATGCATGTGTGACCCTAGTACTTAAGTCTAGGAGTACAGTCACAAGCTACAATCTAAGATACATTAGAGGTGCATTTTTGCCAATGCCGCGTTTTTTGCTTGCGTTTTTGCTGATAGATGTGGGGGAACCTTAAGACACATGCAAAAACGCATGTACCATTTAGTGCCATATAAAACCGCATGCGTTTCCCATAGGGCCTCACGTTAAAAAAACGCATGCATTTTTGAAAAAGCACCAAAAAATGCTGCATGCAGTATTTTTTGATGCTGAGCCACAAACGCATCCCAAAAATGCATGGTACATTCAGACATGCATTTTTACTATTGGGGCATGCGTTTTTTGCATGGGGGCCTATGGATGCATTTTTGCATGCGTTTTTTTACAAAACGCAAGTCTCACAAACGCATGTAAAATCTGCAAGTATGACCCTAGCCTAAGGCTAGGGTCACACTTGGCATGCGTTTTTTTTAAGGTGCTTTTTATCAGCCTGCGTTTTTGCATGCATTTTTGTTGATAGGTGTGGGGGACCGTTAACACACGCATGCAAAAATGCTTGCAAAAATGCATGTACCATTTAGTGCCATATAAAAATGCATGTGTTTCCCATAGGGCCTCATGTTAAAAAAAAAAACGCATGCGTTTTTGAAAAAGCACCAAAAAAATGCTGCTTGCAGTATTTTTTGGTGCTGAGCCAAAAACGCATGGTACATTCAGACATGCATTTTTGCTAATGGGGCATGCGTTTTTTGCATGGGGGCCTATAGATGCATTTTTGCATGCGTTTTTACAAAACGCAAGTCTCACAAACGCATGTAAAATCTGCAAGTGTGACCCTAGCCTAACATGTAGTTCAAGAGTTACTGGAGGAGTGACAGTCACAAGCTTACAATCTAAAAGAAAATTAGAGGTGTGCAATAGGTAAAAACTACTTGTCCAGTATGTTCCAGCCGTTATTATAATAAATCAACCAGTATCAGTCTAAGGCTAGGGTCACACATAAGCCCTTGGTCCGTTTTTGGCATCAGTTTTTGCTTTTTTTTTTTCTAAGTCCAAAAACTCATGGAAAAACAGAATATATGTAATAAACACCCTATCCGTTTTTTTCTGCACCTAAAAACATTGCTAGGAACGTTTTTTACCCAAAAACGTTGCTCCCAACATTTTTGGGTGCCGTTTAAAAATGGATCCGTTTTTTTAACATGGGGCCCTATGGAAAAACGGATCAGTTTTTTTAACATGCGGCCCTATGGAAAAATGGATCCGTTTTTTTTTTGGTGCCTTAAAAAAACGGATTAGTTTTTTCTAGCATTTTTTTGTCAAAAATGACTACGTCCAAAAAACGTTCAGGGGCACAGGAGGCTCAAAAAGCAACCAAAAAAATGGATTGGTCATGGAAAACACTTCCAAAAACGGATTGCTATGTGTGACCCTAGCCTAAGTGCAGTTACTATTGGATGCATGGAGAATATGAACACAGATGAAAAGAAGGGAGCAAATTCTGATTACAATTAGAAAGAGAGAATGGGGGAGATTTAGGTTAGTGAGTTTAGGTGATAGACTTGCTTAACGAGATGTGTTTTTAAAGCATGCTTAAAAATGTGGGGGCTAGTATTGGTTGGATCATCTGGAGTAGTGCATTCCAGAAAACTGGTGCAGCATGAGAAAAATCTTGGAGGCAAAGTAGCGAGGTTTGGCTTATGGAGGATCTTATTCTTAGGTTAGTAGTAGGATGATGGTCAGAGATGAGGGAGGAGATATAGGGTGGTGCAGTCCACTGACTTCTTTAATAGTAGGAAACTCTCTAGTTCTAAGCAGGGCTGTGGAGTCGGTAAGACACAGTTGCGACTCCGACTCCGACTCCTGGATTTTATCAGGTTCCGACTCCGGCTCCGACTCCGACTCCGACTCCTTCATAAATGGCCACTTCGTAACAATAAATTTACTGTTGTAAAATATTAACATGGAGCTTATTCAGTTTCTCACCATCATATAAATAATCAGACCACTTAGAGCAAACACTATATTTATTAGATACAATTAGAATATACCAAATAACTTTTATAAACTTTTCAAAACTGTAAGTAAATTTCAATAAACCCTGTTATTCTGTTAATAAGAAATCTATACATTTGTCCTCAGAAAAAGTATAGCCTCTGTCAGATCCTCCTTCATGGATGCCCTCAAGTCTGATCTAATTATTTTGAGAGCAGAGAACAACCTCTCTACACCAACTTGGGTTGGTGGCAAAGCAGTAACCAATCGGGCAACATCTCTGACAATGTCAGGATACAGGGGAATCGCTTGTTGCACTGTTATTTTTGATGAACGATCAAATTTCTCAATCTCTTTTAGTGCACATGAAAAATTCTGCTGAAATGTACTGGCTGTGTTCTTTGATGGGGATGACTCTTCCATGCGGGAACGCTTTGCACGGTCCTTGTGATCCAAATATTTTTCGATATTAAATTCTTCATCAGTTGATGATGAGGGTGAAGATGTGGCAGGACGATCAAATTCTTCTTGTTCCTCCTGACTGTTTTGCAATCCTTTCATCCTTACTGCTATTTCAAACAGAGCTTCTTTTCCTTTACTCAGCTGTTGATCATCTAGAAGAATCCGATGCATTGGGTCTACATAAACAGCTGCCAAAAGAATGTTATTTTGTAATAGTAGCTCCTCTCTCCGTTTCATTGATGTAGCAATGCCACTTGCAATTAACCCTCCTCTTTGGGACAGGCGAAGCATCAGGTTCCTCCACTCCTTTAAGAAAATACTTGGAGTTAAGTCCTCTGCTTGTAATTTTTTAGTCACTGTAAATGGGTGCTCTAGCAATTTTTCCAGCTCAGTCACCTGATTCCACTGACTTTCATTTAGCGTCAGTTGAGGGTTAGCCATGTCTACAATAAAGGTTTTCAGTTCAACCAAGCGCTGAATCATTAAGTAAGTACTGCCCCATCGTGTGGCTTGATCAATAATTGCCCCTTTTCCAGCACGTCTCTTCAAAATTGAGTCAACTTTAGGGGTTCTGGCAACAGTAGCCAATTTTCTCACCCTGCCAATCAGTGCAGCAGCATGTCCTTCTTGCAGACTGTCTCTTATAGCCAGCTGTAGCGTATGCACAACACAGCGCATGTGATGAATGAAAGATCGCATTGACACAGTTTCAACAAGATTATCTAAACTATCATGTAGCAGTTCATCTGAAGCAACTTCAGTTTGCTCCTCAGTTATACTGTGTTCCTCTATTTCAAACATTTCTGTGTCCGTGGACCCAGAAGTTCTTCTAGCTGCTGGTCACCATCATTACTCTCATTCATTAGCTTAATAGTACTTATCATATTTGAAGCATTGTCAGTTACGACAGAAAGAACTTGCTCTTTTTTAAGTTCATAGTCTTGCAGAACCTTTTCCACCAAGGCCTGGAGAAACTCACTGGAGTGATGAGCTTTGGTGTCTTTTACTGCCAATGTTTTGGTAATTATTTCATTTTTGTCACAAACAAACCGGACATTCTCTCCAGAGAAACACCAAGCTTGCGGGCCATTTCTCCATTCAAACACATAAAAGCTGGTCGTGAAAATAATGAAATAGGCACACTATCCTTTACAACAAGCTCTATGATCTGTTTTTTAAATGTATCTACTGTCATTGTCACAGTAACTTTGTCACTGACAAAATATCTTGCAACTGATGGCTGCAAAGTTCTCTGCTCCTTTGCTTGACCGGAAGAGCTGGGCACTGGTTCTTTGGTTTGGATGCAGTCTTTCTCATCCACTGCTTTCAGTACTTCTGGATGGAAGCGCTGTAAATGTCTCTTTAGATTAGAAGCTCTGGTAGGAGCATTTTTATCTTTGCCTGAAAATGCACTGATCTTCGCTTCACAGCTTTTGTTTTCATCTGGATCATTTGTCATACACTGACAGACATAATGTTTTCTATCTTGAGTGATGGTGAAATGTTCAAATACAGCTGATTTAATGTGATGCTTCTTTGACATTCTCAGGTTTTTAATTCTGCATTCACAATCCAAATGACAATTGTTTTTCCTAAAAACAATTGTACAAAATTATTGCCAGGTCGTACAACTGATATACTGGTCAGTAATACTGTTATTATTCCTCATGTACTCACAGTTAACTGATGCAAAGTTTGTGGATAATACTTCTTACAGTCTTCCTCTTCTTCTGAGTAGCAGGCAGCTGTGAGATGCTTGGAAGATGCACACCGGCTAGTATGATCTAGTCTAGACGAGGAGGAGCCAAGTTACTACTAAGAATTTGCAACACATTTTCACTTTCAGTTTCATACATTGTAAGTAGGGGGGTTGGGGCAGCATGAAGTTAACCAAGTATAAGAATAGATAAGGGCAGTGGAGAACAGTGACACACAAGAAGTAAGAAATGTCTCTATCTCCAGCAGAACTGCTTATCACTGTTGTTCATAGTTTGATAGAACATAAATATTTGAGTAACATTTATAAAATTAATATGAAAGTTCAATTATGAAATATTAATACATTTTTTTAAAGCTGGAGTCGGAGTCGGTACATTTCTACCGACTCCGACTCCGGCCAAAACTAGCTCCGACTCCACGACTCCGACTCCGACTCCACAGCCCTGGTTCTAAGTGTAAGTATTACAGCATTCCAGTATGATATAAAACATGACAAATGCCCTAAACTAAACTGTCAATTTTACATGAGAGAAAATAAAATGAAGTACATACCTAGTAATCCTAGACAAGACATGTCCCACCCACTCATTATTTATGATACTATTCTATATATCAGATAGCACTGAAGCAGTACTTAGCTGACATATATGATGTCTAAGTATATCCATAAAACTGTCATCCCTGTCTCAATGACCAGTAATCCTGATCCTCTCTGCACTGACCTTAGGATAGTAAAAAAAAACATGACTTTATAAAGTACATACAATAACAGCATGATATCATAGACTGAAGAGGACTGAGTAAATAGCAGATGTAGCTCGAAAAAGGGCGGATTCAGATGAACGTCTAGGCACAACGCCAGAGTACCGGGGTCAAGAACTGAGTTCTGAGTAAAGAAATTTAGAAACTTGGGAATGGCATGTATTTACACCAATGCTGTAAATGAAAGGAGGCAATTAATTGTAAGAAGTCTGTTGAGATTTTACATTTTTATTAAATAAAGCAAATATGTTATGCTTCTTGGGTGAGAAATATTAGGATGAGCCTCCTAGGAAAACTTACTAAAGCCAGCTTAGGACAGCAGTTCCAACATAACTTTTTTTTTAATCTTGTGTGCCGATTTATGTCTGTTTTTGTAAGTCTTGTTGCTTTTTAGAATCATACAGGAAAAATTAACAATATTTAAGTTAAACATAGTTACACTAATAATGGTTAAATAAGGGTTCTAATTCTACAGTGTGTAACAGCTAACAAATGTATTACAACATGGCCCAATAAACCATTCAATCTTCCGTCTGTAATACGTAGGGCTATATGCTAGCATAATAAAAGGTAACACTTTATTTTCTCCTTCGCATCATTGGGGGACACAGGACTATGGGTGTATGCTTTCGTGCCACTAGGAGGAAAACTAAGTAGAAATAAAACTTAAGTCCTTCTCCCTGCAGTATACAACCCTCAGTAGGAGTAGTTAATCAGTATTTGCTTAGTGTCGCAAGGAGGCACATGTGATCTGTCTCTCAGACCACACTTACCCCTTTTTATTTTTATTTTTGCCTTGTTATTCAACTTTTTTGGCATCAGGCGACGGATCCCTTTAGGGCGCAGCTCTCCATAAATACAACGACCCCTCACGGAGCTCGCACCTCCTTTCAAAGGGCTCCCTCAAGGGCTCTGCTCTCCTCACTCCATCACAGGATGGTCTCTCCCGCTAGACTTGCAGCTGCCAGCCGCACATATTCCACTGCATCCCCCTGCATAACTGCAGAGTTGCAAGGAGTGCATTTAACCCTCTCACCTCCTCCAATCAAGGAGCAAGTGATTGAGGATGCTGCTAATACAAGCACACGAGGACAGCCGGCTGCAAATAGGGCCAATCAACCCTGGGGAACATGCAGCTACCCGGCTGCAGCGGCTCCATGCCGGGACGCACACCGTTGATAAGTTCGGGGTGCGTGTCCCCGGCAAGGGTCTTTGGGTCAGGATTGCCCACAAGAGTGGCGCAACTCGCCGGTATTGCGACCCCCCCCAGCATTCCGGAGCCCCCTGTAATCCGGGCCCCAGTCTGGGCCCTCACCTAAGCTCCACCCAAACCACAATTGGCCGCTAAAGTGGCCAATCACTGCGAGCCCGTGCCAGCCACGTCATCAGGCCCACCCCCAATGACGCAGGGCGATCATATGATGCGTGCCCAATCATGGCCGCGTCACCGCCCAGCCCATGATTGGCAGCCGAAGCGGCCAATTGCGGTGAGCCCCGAACACCCGCATCATCGGGCCCACCCTCGATGATGCAGGGTGATCACATAACACGCACCCAACCACGGCCGCGTCACCGCCCAACCCGCGATTGACATCCAATAGTGGCCAATCACGGGAGCCCCACACAGCCAGGTCATTGCGCCCAGCCTGGTGACGTGCGCCCAGTCACTGTGCGCCACTGGCGGCAAACCATGCCCACCCACTAACATTATACACTGCAAGGGGTGGTTTTTTACACGCTCCTTGCTGCACGACCCCTGATGATGAGACGCGGGACGGGCAATCACCACTCGGCCCATATACAACACCACGCCCCCAAGTCAGCATGAAATTCGACTAACAATGCAGCCACACGTGGGGCACCGCAGCAGCACCAGGTAAAAAGCTCTAAGCTCTATCTATACACCACATGGCCCCCCGTCTCCCCCCTCCTCCCCACCAAAGGGGGCCGCATGGAGCCCACACATTAATACAATGGGCTGGCATTACAGAGCCCTTTCTACTGGTGCCTCTGAACCAAAAGATCCTCTACCCAGCTGTGCTACACAAGGAAAAAGGGGACACAGGATCCGGGTAAGCTCCAATAGGAGACCCTTCTCCCTGCAGCCTTTTCACCCCCCCTGACCAATTTCTGCTCTTTGCCTCCAAAGCAAACCGCTTGTTACACTGCAGTGCCATATTTCATTGTAATTTGGTACACTGTAGCAGAACCCAATCCAGCCAAAAGAAATAACAAAACCCACACATGAGTCAATGCATCATGTACTAATTGCCAGACTGCACTCTCATATGGGCACGCTTTGCTTTAATTGTGAACCCTAATGCTGATTGAGGAGCAGGGGGAGGGTGGTGGCCCAGACCTTCTCACCATCAGAGTTACCTCTAGGTACAGGGTCCGCAAGGGACCCCAGTCTAGTGTAAGACTATCATCCCAGTCTACCTTACCCATTATTGCCATTCTGCTTTCCATTCCCTCATCTGCTATACCACTTTTGTGCGACATTGCTGCATTTTAACTATGTCATGACTCAGGCTACCACAGCTGATGCCTTTATATGCCTGATGCACACAATCTCTGAAGAGGTTACTGGTCTACATAGTCTAGTTGTTCAGCAGCTGCAACAGGTTGTGCGGTATCTGGCCACGGATCATGAACAGGCTGTGCCAGAACCCAAGATATCTCTACCTGGCAGGTTTTCAGGAGGGAGATATAAGTTTTTCATGTTCAAGGAACCCTGTAAATTGTATTTCAGGCTCTGCTGTCATTCATCTGGGAGTGAGGTGCAGTATGTGGGGATTATAACCTCATTTCTTAAGGGGGATCCCAATGCCTGGGCCTTCACTCTCCCAACCAACTCACCATATCTGTGGTTGTTAGACGGGTTTTTCATGACTTTGTCTCAGATGTATGGTGTACCGGACAGAGTGTTAATGTCTGAGTCTAACCTCCGCAAACTCAAGCAAGGGACATGTCCCATTAAGGAGTACTGCTCAGAGGTTCGGAGATGGGCTACTAACACCCAGTGGAATGACCCAGCCCTTAGGAGTCAGTTCTGCCTGGGTCTGTCTGTCAGACTTCAGGACACGCTAGTCCAGCACTCTACACCTGAGTCATTAGAGGCTGCGATGGCCCTTGCCTTCAGGGTTGCCAGACGTCTTAAAGAGAGACCAAGACCAACTTTGTCTCCTGTGGCCATCTCTGTTAAGGAGGCTCTACATGTTAGACTTGATGAACCTATGCAGTTGGGGGATTAACCTCATGTGTTAAACCTCTTGCAGTTCATCTGCTTAGCGAAGTATGTGTCTATTGCGAGCAAACTGATCATTTCGTTAAGATCTGTTCACACTCCAAAACCGTCACACAGTCTCAAACGCCATGCACCTCAGGTTGTCTGGAGGGAGACAACCGGAGAGTTTGTAATTCCTTCCTTGCAAAGTCTCTGTTCACACTGTCTGCCAATGTGGTGGTTGATGGAAAAGCCAAGTCTGTGCCAGTGCTAGTTAATAGCAGAGCAAGAGTCAATCATATGTGTTCTCGCTTTGCTCAGATTCATGGCCTTGTCTGTAACACATTAGCGAGACCCATTCCCGTCTCCACCATTACCTCAAACTCTCAGCCAAAATTTTCTTTCCCAAGTTGTGCAAAATATGAATTTGTGTATAGGAATTCTTCACCAGGAGTTCCTATCCTGTCACATCTTAGAATCTACTCACTCCCATTGTCTTAAGCCTTCCTTGGCTGAAAAAACACAACCCTGTGATTGACTAGCAGGCCTGGGAAACAGTTAGCTGGGGTAATTTCTGAGTACTACTGTCTCTGCCGTGCTGGTTATGCCTACTCCTACATCTCCAGCTGAAGTGGTTGGGAGTTTGCCAGGGAGTGGGGGTGGAGTTCAGACTACACCTCAAACTAATGGTGGGCCTAGACGTCATCCTAGGAAGAGGGGCTGGGGGAAGGCAGTTGTTCCTACTGTACTCCCCAAGTGAGGGAGTCCTGGGGAGAAGCCTCAGTTATTTGATGTCCTAAGAATGTTCCCTCTGAATGTAAATAAACATTCAGGTCCAAACCTGAGAGTGGATGATTTTGTGTGGGTAATTTCTAAACATGTCAGGTGGAGATGTGCAGTTGGGACTCCTAGTGATAGGTTTATTGGTTTCTTTAGGTTATCAGCCATTTGCAACCCTGTGTTGTACCAACTTGAACTCCCCTCAGTGCTAAAAACCAGTGACATCCTTTCACATATCGCCCCTTAGGAGATGTGGACCCCTTCAGGATACGCTAGGCCATATCTATAATCCCTGCCTAACAGACCCTTCTTGTAGTAGCATCCATAAACCAATTTTTAGACAAACTATGTCTAAAAACCTTTTATAATATGCAAAATAGGGATTCCACTAGTCGAGGAGGCATTAGTTCCCCGACTAGTCGGCCCACTTATCAGGTTATTCTGCCACTGTGGGCATAAAAACATACTTCACCACTGCAGCTTCATCATCTTTGCTATACAAAGCTTTATATACTTCAGCATTGAGTTTCTCTGACACAGGGTATATACATCCTGGCTTCAGAGAGGCTCACTGCATATGATTGGACATGGTCCACACTTCTGGTCATGTCAAGTCTGAATCTGGGACATATACACCCTGTGTCAGAGAAGCTCATTGCTGAGGGGAACAAAGCTGCAGGCACGTGCAGCTTTCTACAGTGATGCTGATGACACTGCTACAAGAAGGGACTGTTAGGCAGGGATTATATATATGGGCACAGAACTCTGCTCATGGTTCTGTGTGCCCAGGGAAGCTGACTGGTTCTCTTTAAAGTATTAGGAAACTTTAGCTTCCTTTCTGTTTAAATATATGGCAGAAAAAAATGTCAAATATAAGAGATGATTCTTAAAGGGAACCTGACCCCTAAAAATTAGCCCCCTGTCTCTTAAGACCTGTCCCTGCACCATTCTTCGACATTTCTAGCCATCCCTTTGTGCTAAAAAAGTGTATTTGTAAAGTTCATAAAAGTGACGTTATTACCTGCACCCACTGCGGCTTCTCAGATTTTGAGAAGCCGCAAAAGGAGTTGCCTGGTGCTTCTCCCCTCCGCCTGCAGCCTAATTAGTCGCACCCCGATGGGCGTGCTAATCAGCAGAGAGCCGCCGTGTCACATTACATGGGCGGTATAGCTGCTATGACACTAAACACGTCATATCCGACTATACTGACCTCAGTACACCCAGACCTCACGACGCGCCTTGCACATGCGCGAGGTGCTCACGGCAGCTCATCACCGATAAGCTGCTGTGAACACACCTCACGCATGCGCAATGCGCGTTGCGAGGTCTGGGTGTACTGAGGCCAGTATAGCCTGATATGACGCATTTAGCGTCATAGCGGCTATACCGCCCATGTAATGTGACGCGGCTTTGCGGCTCTCTGCTGATTAGCACACCCATCAGGGTGTGAATAATTAGGCTGCAGGCGGCAGGGAGAAGCACCAGGCAACGCCTTTTGCGGCTTCTCAAAATCTGAGAAGCCGCAGTGGGTGCAGATAAGTCACTTTTATGAACGTTACAAATACACATTTTTAACACAAACGGATGGCTAGAAATGTCTAAGAATGGTGCAGGGACAGGTCTTAAGAGACAGGGGGGCTAATTTTTAGGGGTCAGGTTCATTTAAGGTTTCCTAATGCACCATGACAGTGGATAATTGAGCTTTTCCTTCCTTCCTGTCATCGATCTGTCCAAGAAGTCAGTTATTTCTCCGACATTGAAATACTTTACTGTCGTAGGTGTAGTTTTTGCCTTCCATTCTTTTGTTACTCTCTGCTCGCTCATGGCTAACAATGTACGGACAGGTCAAGCGACAGACTGCTTCGTGACAAATCGCATTGCAGAAACAGTAGCCTTTTTGAATGCAGCACATACAATAATGCGTGAGCCACATCCAACCAATAGTTACCATGTAACGTAGCAACAGGTAGACTTAATGTAATTTCATCAAATGAGTCACAACTCCCACACACCTTAAATGTCACAAAGACTAAAGAACCTACTCGGTGGATTATAATAAACCCTAAGCGACAATAAACCTGTACAGAATGTATCACTCCATGTGGTAGAAAATAATAGTCTTCACCCTGGCATTATGTTTTCACCTTTTCTTTAAAATCACAGCTAAAGTGCCATGTAGAACTTTACAAAAAGTACCGTAAATTGAGTGGAATAAGGGTTAAATCTGCAGTGTAATCTTACCTGTAATGTGTCTTATTGAAATTTACTTCATATTATGTGATTCTGACCGTTGTGAGCGCTATCGTCTCCTATTTATACCACAAACACTGATGAGCCATACTCATATTAATATCCAAATAAACTAAGATTTATAGTACTAGTTTTAATAAAAAGAAACAGGGAGAAGTTATTCAAAGTCTTATATACAGCTTGCAAAATGTCCCCCTATTATCTCTCTTCTTTGATCCCTACTTAGAACGTGACTTTGCCATTCAATGTAAGGTCAGAGTCTCAGAGCATAAAGCATGCTATTGGGAAAATTCTGGACCCATTACTAGATGACATTTTTTTCTTCAGTTTTGTTAAAAGCTACTGAATGTTTTTAAAAGGATCTGTCAGCACAAAATGTGTCCAAACTAAGCACAGCACCTTGTCAGGGACATAAGCCAAAGAAGAATTATGCCGTTAAAGTCTGTTGCTTCATTTGTGATTTTTAACACTAAAGGCTACATTTATATCAGGGGTATGTCCTCTACAAGGTGCTGTGCTTGGTTTGGACCAGGGCCGCCCCAGGTTTTTGTGGGCCCCGGGCGAAGCAGTCTTAGTGGGCCCCTTTAACACATACTATGATTCATGAATATAATATAGAAGCTGCAGGCTGTGTATATGTAATGTAGAGGCTCCTGCGTGGGCTGTATATATACTATAGAGGCTGTTCAAGGTTGTATATATAATATGGAGACTGCCGGCTATATATATAATCTGAGGCTACGGGCTGTATATATTATTTGGAGACTGTACTGGGCTATATATACTATTTGGAAGCTGTGCTGGGCTGTATATATAATATGGAAGTTGTGCTTGACTATATATATTATTTGGAAGCTGTGGCGGCTGTATATATTATTTGGAAGCTGTGGCAGCCCAGCAGTAGCCTCCAAATAATATATCCTGCCCAGCACAGCCTCCAAATAATATATATAGTCCAGCACAGCTTCCATATTATATATACAGCCCAGCACAGCTTCCAAATAGTATATATAGCCCAGCACGGCCTCCAAATAGTATATTTAGCCCAGCACAGCTTCCATATTATATATACACCACAACAGCAGTCTCATATACCTCAGCAGCAGCCTCCGTACACAGCCAGCACAGCCCCCGTATACGCCAGCACAGCCTCTGATACCTAACACAGCTCTATATACCCACACAGCCTCTAATACAGTCAGCACAGCCTCTATATACAGTCGCACAGACTCTATATACAGTGTGGGCAGCGCCGGATTGCAAGTCAGGAAACACGTGGAGCCGTAGTAGTTCAAACAGGACCCGGTGTTTATTGCTGATACACACAGCGATGCAAGTCTGCCGAATCGGGTCGCAGCGGTACACAGGACACAGTTCATATAAAGTAACCGGGTCCTTCAGGCCAAAGCCTCCGTTATGGTCACCCGAGTTCCTCCAGCCCTCTGGCTAGCGTGTTAGTATAGCACACGCCCCTGGAACTCCAGACTCTCCTGTCTATCTCTGCTGCTCCTGCAGCTAAGGCACAATTCTGTGTACAAGGGACCGCCTGCTCTGCTCAGGCTTTTAACTCGTGTTCTTCCGGACCTTGCAAGACCGGAGCGGAGGAGCGGACGTCCCTTCTCTCACACCCTACACCGGTAAATACGTGACAGTGCGCATTCTGGGGAGACATAGCGCCCCTCGCATATGATCCCCGCACTGTCTCAAAACAGTCAGACAGCCTCTATATACATTCAGCACAGCCTCTATATACAGTCAGCACAGCCTCTATATACAGTTGTGACCAAAAGTATTGACACCCCTGCAATTCTGTCAGATAATACTCAGTTTCTTCCTGAAAATGATTGCAATCACAAATTCTTTGGTATTATTATCTTCATTTAATTTGTCTTCAATGAAAAAACACAAAAAGAATTGTCCTAAAGCCAAATTGGATATAATTCCACACCAAACATAAAAAAGGCAGTGGACAAAAGTATTGCCACTGTTACAAAAATCATGTGATGCTTCTCTAGTTTGTGTAATTAACAGCACCTGTAAATTACCTGTGGCACCTAACAGGTGTTGGCAATAACTAAATCACACTTGCAGCCAGTTGACATGGATTAAAGTTGACTCAACCTCTGTCGTGTGTCCTTGTGTGTACCACATTGAGCATGGAGAAAAGAAAGAAGACCAAAGAACTGTCTGAGGACTTGCGAAACCAAATTGTGATGAAACATGAGCAATCTCAAGGCTACAAGTCCATCTCCAAAGACCTGAATGTTCCTGTGTCTACCTTGCACAGTGTCATCAAAAAGTTTAAAGCCCATGGCACTGTGGCTAATCTCCCAAGATGTGGACGGAAAAGAAAAATTGACGAGAGATTTCAACGCAAGATTGTGCGGATGGTGGATATAGAACATCCAAACAAGTTCAAGCTGCCCTGCAGTCCAGGGTACAACAGTGTCAACCCGTACTATCCGTCGGCATCTGAATGAAAAGGGACTGTATGGTAGGATACCCAGGAAAACCTCACTTCTTACCCCGAGACATAAAAAAGCCAGGCTGGAGTTTGACAAAACTTACCTGAGAAAGCCTAAAACGTTTTGGAAGAATGTTCTCTGGTCAGATGAGACAAAAGTAGAGCTTTTTGCGAAAAGGCATCAACATAGAGTTTACAGGAGAAAAAAAGAGGCATTCAAAGAAAAGAACACGGTCCTACAGTCAAACATGGCGGAGGTTCCCTGATGTTTTGGGGTTGCTTTGCTGCCACTGGCACTGGACTGCTTGACCTTGAGCATGGCATTATGAAGTCTGAAGACTACCAACAAATTTTGCAGCATAATGTAGGGCCCAGTGTGAGAAAGCTGGGTCTCCCTCAGAGTTCAAGGGTCTTCCAGCAGGACAATGACCCAAAACACACTTCAAAAAGTGCTAGAAAATGGTTTGAGAGAAAGCACTGGAGACTTCTAAGGTGGCCAGCAATGAGTCCCATAGAACACCTATGGAGAGATCTAAAAATGGCAGTTTGGAGAAGGCACCCTTCAAATATCAGGGACCTGGAGCAGTTTGCCGAAGAAGAATGGTCTAAAATTCCAGCAGAGCATTGTAAGAAACTCATTGATGGTTACCGGAAGCGGTTGATCACAGTTATTTTGGCTAAATTTGTGCAACCAAGTATTAGGCTGAGGGTGCCAATACTTTTGTCTGGCCCATTTTTGGAGTTTTGCGTGAAATGATCAATGTTTTGCTTTTTGGTTCATTCTCTTTTGTGTTTTTGTTCATTTAAGACAAATTAAATAAGATAATAATACCAAAGAATTTGTGATTGCAATCATTTTCAGGAAGAAACAGAGTATTATCTGACAGAATTGCAGGGGTGTCAATACTTTTGGCCACAACTGTACAGTCAGCACAGCCTCTATATACCCCAGCACAGCCTCTATATATAGTTAGCACAGCCTCTATATACAGTCAGCACAGCCTCTATATATATTCAGCACAGCCTCTATATAGCCCAGCACAGCCTCTATATACAGTCAGCACAGCCTCCATGGTACATATAATCTCCCATCCTGCTGCACGCAGTAAAAAAAAACAAACTGATCATACTCACCTTCCATCCGCTCCCCCGGGGCTGTGTCCTCCTCAGATGCTTCCCCACCACATCCTTATAGCAGCAGGCTCCCGGGACTGTGGAGCTTCCTCCTTCCTCCGTCCTGCACCACTGTGATGAGGTCGCAGGGTGACATCACTCTGCTACAGTAGGCAAAGGAGGAAGCTCCACTGCTCCCTGGAGCCAGCACATGGCTAATCTGCATTGCATGCAAATTAACCATGTGCACTGGGAGCTCAGCGGCGCACTCAGCTCCTTGCTGAGTCTCCCTAATGGGCCCCAGGCTGTCATAGCTGCCTGTCCCTGATGGCCAGTGGGCCCCCCCCAGCTGTTCAGGGCCCATCACTTGCCGGGTGCTGACGCAGGCCCTGGTTTGGACACTCATTTTGTGCTGACAAAGGACCTGTCACCAACCACACATGGTGATCTAATTACAGCACTGAATGCAGCATGTCTGCTGCATTCAGGCAAGGGGTCCCCCAGCCCTTGAGTCCCCCTGTACCCCAAGATAATACACTTTGAAAACTTACATTGTGGAGCCAAATAGGAGGTGGCTTGTGGCTGAAGCCAAAGGGCAGTTTCACGCCCCCTGCATGTTTAATCTGCCCACCACC
Organism: Allobates femoralis; assembly: GCA_033576535.1. Taxonomy (NCBI): domain Eukaryota; kingdom Metazoa; phylum Chordata; class Amphibia; order Anura; family Aromobatidae; genus Allobates; species Allobates femoralis. The sequence goes on along the minus strand of JARQOC010000002.1, from coordinate 470,325,056 downwards.
ATCTCCCTGATGCCAATCATTGTCTCCCTCGCATGCAGCATAACACAGCTCAAGGGCTGGGGGACCCCTTGCCTGGATGTAGCAGACATACTGCATTCAGTGCTGTAATTAGATCACCATGTGTGGTTGGTGACAGGTCCTCTTTAAAAGTGATGAGAGAACCTTTTGAAGATTGGGTTTGCGCAGTGCAGCCAGTTTTTGGCGCACTGTTCGTGACCCTGAACTTGACCCGAACCTCAATGGAAGTCACTGATTATCAGATCATCTGCCCACATTCAGCCAGCCATATGTAAAACACTTATGGGGTGGGAGAACTTTTTTGTTTGTTTTTTTTTCCAAAGTTAATTTTGGGCACACTACACCCAAAACTATGTGGGTTTTTTTTTTTAGCACAGTATGAGCTCATTAAACACTATCCATGGCTGCACTGGGCCAAGCATCAACTATACCCGACCACAGCGATGCTCGTCACAGTGCTTTGCAAATGTAAAGCAACTGAACTCCAAACCTGACAAAACACCAGAAAGCTCAGCCACCCAAATCAAACCTTGAACGTTTCACTCATCTTTAGTCTTTAACCCCTTTAACAAGCAGCCATACATATATGGCAGAGTCAGGATGCACATGTACTGAGGAGACTCAGGAGCTGAACCTGTTCTATATATATGACCCAATGCCAGCTGTTATACATAGCTGGTGGCATCTGCTCTTATCAGCAGCAATTGAAGCTAGCCATGATCAATGCTATTTAACTAAGGGCCCTTTCACATCAGCGTTTTTCATAATTCGCGGCAGATGCGGTGAAAAAACCGCATCTGCCGCGTTTGCCGCATAACGGTTCCACTTGCGGCACAGTTGCGGTTTTTTCAATGTAAAGTATAGGCGTACTTGCGGCAGGTGCGGCAAGTGCGGTTTTGCACTTGCGGCAGGTGCGGGCCGCGAAAAAAACCGCGGCTTACTGCGGTTTTTTTCGCGGCCGCACCTGCCGCAAGTGCAAAACCGCACTTGCCGCACCTGCCGCAAGTACGCCTATACTTTACATTGAAAAAACCGCAACTGTGCCGCAAGTGGAACCGTTATGCGGCAAACGCGGCAGATGCGGTTTTTTCACCGCATCTGCCGCGAATTATGAAAAACGCTGATGTGAAAGGGCCCTTATTTAACTATTTATTTATTATTATTATTTAACAGTTATTGACAGTGGCATTTAAATAGCGTGATTGCCAGTTGGAGGCTGCCATCACTGCCATCTTGGTTCTCCTCTGAAGCTTATCTATAACCTGTACTTCAAAGAAGACCAAAATTTATACTATTTTATAAAGTAGCCAAAGGTGTAAGTGCCCCAGAGAACATAAATTTTTTTTAAACATATATCAAATATATAAAGCTGAATGTGTGTGTGTATGTATGTGTGTATGTATGTGTGTATATCCGGGATTGGCATCTACACCGTCGCAGCTAAAGCCACAAAATTTTGCACAGTCACACGTCTGGACCCTGAGAGCGTCATAGGCTATGTTGTGAGGCGAAATTTTAACCATGCGCGTTCCAGTTCACCAAACAATTTTGCCCCTATCTACATAATGGGGAAAAAGTGAATGGAAAAGTGTTGGAGGAAAATCGACAGCTGTCACTAGCTATCACGACCAGCATAAATTTCTTACATAATAGGGGAAAAAGTGATAGTTGACAGTTGTGAATGAGAGGGGCTTAATGATAGCGCCAAAGACTAACAACACATACCAGCATATAGTCACTAAGGTGGGGCCCCAACATAGATATTCACCACGCACAGGGACATGTATACACACCACACGCACACAAAGAGTAACAGCAAGCGTATAGTCGTAAGGTGCAGCCCCAATATTGGATACACACCACGCACCCGAACAAACACACACACACCACAAAGAGAACACACAACACAGAGACACACACACCCCCACGGGACACACACCCTATAGCGGCACATGCACTCACCCCACAGGTACACACACACACACACCACAAAGAGACACACACAGCACAGACACACACACCAACAGGCCCCCCACACAGGGACACACACACATAGCCACCCTATAGGGCCACATGCACTCACCCCACAGAGACACACACACACCACAAAAAGACACACACAACACAGAGACACACACCCACACAGACACCCCCCCCACAGGGACACACACACATACACACCCTATAGGGAGACATGCACTCACCCCACAGGGACACACACACCCACCACAAAGAGACACCCCAGCACAGATACACACACACACCACCACACAGATCCCCCCACAGGGACACACACACATACACACCCTATAGGGACACATGCACTCACCCCACAGGGACACACAACACACAGCACAAAGAGACACACACAACAGAGACACACACCATACAGACCCCCCCACAGGGACACACACACATACACACCCGATAGAGACACATGCACTCACCCCACAGGGACACACACATACACACACCCCAGTGACACACACACCACACAGACAGACACAGATGTGCACAAATCACCTCACACAACTCGCCTCATACGTTGTGCTATCTTTAATTTCCAAACATAAACATCTGATTAAAAACAGCCAATGTGCAACACATGTGCCATATAGGGAATTAAGGCAGATGTCAGTCACATGAGCTTCTATTATGTGTATATGGGAGGTAACATATACTGCCTGGCCAGGGGGTGGATTTACTGTTGGTGGAGATTTATTAGGCTGCCTATAGCAATCAATCACAGCTCAGCTTCTATTTTCCTACAGGTCATTAATATGACATATTCAAATTCTATTATGTTATAGCTAACATCAGTTATTTATTACCCGGGCGTAGCCGGGTACTACAGCTAGTACATATATATATATGTATATATATATATATATATATGTGTGTTATATATATATATATATATATATATATATATATATATATATATATATACAGGCTTCAAACATAAAGATGTAAATTCAATTTTTTTGTGAAGAATCAACAAGTGGGACACAATCGTGAAGTGTAACGAAATTTATTGCATATTACGTCGCCGTTGACCTCCGATGCGGGCGGGCGACGGTGAGCCACTCAGTCACATCTAGGCCCTGGCACTTGGGCGGGTACGCCGGGTGCTGATGCCGGCCCTGCTCCACCATTTTCCGCCGCCGAGCTGCCTGGAGTAGTGGGCGGGGCCATCTGCAGCTAATTCTGTCTGTTTCTCTGTAACAGAAATCCTGCGTCGCTGATTGGTCGCGCACGGCCGGCCATGACCAATCAGCGACGCAGGATTTCCGTTACAGAGAGACAGACAGACACGATGAGGCGATTATATAGTAGGATATCAGGAGCAGACACGGACTGTGGCAGAACCTATTGATTTCTATCTCATTATTTGATGAGTTTTTTACCTCAGGATTTGTAGACAAAACCAGCAGTGGTATGAAATACAGAAGTGGTGCAGGTGTTTCTATTAGACTTTTCCTCTGATTGCTCCACTCCTGGTTTTGTCTACAAATCCTGAGGTAAAAAACTCATCAAATACTGAACGTGTGCACATGGACCTAAGAGGCAAGTTTTTACATTTCCTTGTTTTTTTGCTGTAGCAGGGAGCCCCTTTGTCTACAGGACCCTATGCAGCTGCCCAGGTTGTTTGCCTCATAAATTATCCATGGATTGATTAATCTATCACTATGTTCATAGAAAGATTTTTTTCTATACCACATTAAAGCATTTTTGTTAGGTCTTGTCAGTCATAACAATCCTTGTTTTATCCCTCTGTGGTGAAGATCTGTAACCCTCATCCTCCGAACTTTTATCTGCTGCCTTTAGCTTTACTGCATTCCTGCTTATTTTCTGCAAGCAATTATACTTCATGGCCGGATCTGATTGGCTCTCGCCTTCTCCCCATTTCACCGCGTGCCTATATAGTTGTGTAACACACCTCCACGAAGCACTGTTTGTCTTTCAGATTCCTAATTGGAAAAATACTTACCATTGCAGTGATTTTCATAGATTTCCTGTTGACCTCAAGATAACATACTTAAGCAGTATTCTTGATCTTTATGCTTATTTCATAATTATAGGTGTTGATTGTTTCAGCAAAGACTCCTAAATATTTAAAGCATCTGCTATATTTCCTTAGTGAAATGTTCTATTTTTGCTTATAAACGGTGTATACTGTATATTAGCTTGGGTCTAATGGGTGTCATTAGAAGACAGTTCAATAATGTTATCTGCAGCTTTGCAATTCATGAACTTAGTATAATTATTTTATTATAAAATGTGTATTCGATATTATTCATAACTGTAATATGGTTCATTGTTGAATACAATTGTATTAATTCAATTCCGATTAACCTGTAGTACTTGTCTGCCCCCTAGTGGTTGTCTTTAGGTATAAAATTATATGCTTGGCTAAATCATCATACATGCATATAAACTAAACAGGGGAAACAATTTTCATTTTTTAGCTAAAAGACACCAGAAAGCTCAACATATGATTATATTGATTATCAAAAGATTTCCAATCATCATAGTCAGTGAGCTAATTATCAATGATCAGCTTGATTAACTCTGGTCGTATCTTTCACGATGATATAGAAACTGTTGTTGTGCACCAAGTAGTCCCCCGCATGTAGACAGAGGATTTGATGTTGACAACAATGTAAAGAATCAATAAATAAGGAAACCTAAAAAAAATCCTTTAATGTAATTATAATAAAATATACCCCATATTAAAAAGTCAAAATAGACTAGATAAAATATAAAAAAGCATACAGGTTATGAGATATCACAGAATCTGCCACTAAGATCAAATAGACAGAGACTGAGTAGCTCAAAAAGAAAAAGACTATTATGATCCTAAGCAATAAACATCTATCATGTATCACACAAACAGTGGATAAGCAATTCTCAATATTAAAGTTAAGGTGTATACATACATAAAGATAAATATAGAAATGCGTATAAGGAACTTAGTTTAGCCTATACAATAGTTAGAGTTATGAGATGCGCAAGTAAATTGGAGTATCTCACCCATTTGATGGACGTCTGAGCAGTCCCCCTCTCCATAATCATAATCCTCCATGCTTCCATGATCTGTAATGTCTGTATACTCTTTTCTGTCCTTCCCTGCCCAGGAGATGTGGTATGATCAGATCATGTCCCTGTACATTCATACACAGCCATTACACAGTACTTAACAGGGACACATATATAAGAATATCTCAGCACAGGAGATGTGGTATGATCAGATCATGCCCCTGTATGGTCAGACACATCCATTACACAGTACATAGCAGGGACACATATATAAGATTATCTCAGCACAGGAGATGTGGTATGATCAGACCATGTCCCTGTATGGTCAGACACATCCATTACACAGTACATAGCAGGGACACATATATAAGATTATCTCAGCACAGGAGATGTGGTATGATCAGACCATGTCCCTGTATGGTCAGACATAGCCATTGCAGAATACATACCAGGGACACATATACAGTGCCTACAAGTAGTATTCAACCCCCCGCAGATTTAGGTGGTTTGATAAGATGCAAATAAGTTAGAGCCTTCAAACTGCAAACGAGAGCAGGATTTATTAACAGAAGCATAAATCTTACAAACCGAAAAGTTATGTTGCTCAGTTGAATTTTAATAAATTTTAAACATAAAAGTGTGGGTCAATTATTATTCAATCCCTATGTTTAATATTTTGTGGAATAACCCTTGTTTGCAATTACATCTAATAATCGTCTTTTATAAGACCTGAACAGGCCGGCACAGGTCTCTGGAGTTATCTTGGCCCACTCCTCCATGCAGATCTTCTCCAAGTTATCTAGGTTCTTTGGGTGTCTCATGTGGACTTTAATCTTGAGCTCCTTCCACAAGTTTTCAATTGGGTTAAGGTCAGGAGACTGACTAGGCCACTCCATCACCTTGATTTTTCCCCTCTTGAACCAGGCCTTGGTTTTCTTGGCTGTGTGCTTTGGGTCGTTGTCTTGTTGGAAGATGAAATTACGACCCATCTTAAGATCCTTGATGGAGGAGCGGAGGTTCTTGGCCAAAATCTCCAGGTAGGCCGTGCTATCCATCTTCCCATGGATGCGGACCAGATGGCCAGGCCCCTTGGCTGAGAAACAGCCCCACAGCATGATGCTGCCACCACCATGCTTGACTGTAGGGATGGTATTCTTGGGGCCGTATGCAGTGCCATCCAGTCTCCAAACGTCACGTGTGTGGTTGGCACCAAAGATCTCGATCTTGGTCTCATCAGACCATAGAAGCTTGAACCAGTCTGTCTCAGAGTCCTCCAAGTGATCATGAGCAAACTGTAGACGAGCCTTGACATGACGCTTTGAAAGTAAAGGTACCTTACAGGCTCGTCTGGAACGGAGACCATTGCGGTGGAGTACGTTACTTATGGTATTGACTGAAACCAATGTCCCCACTGCCATGAGATCTTCCCGGAGCACCTTCCTTGTTGTCCTTGGGTTAGCCTTGACTCTTCGGACAAGCCTGGCCTCGGCACGGGAAGAAACTTTCAAAGGCTGTCCAGGCCGTGGAAGGCTAACATTAGTTCCATAAGCCTTCCACTTCCGGATGATGCTCCCAACAGTGGAGACAGGTAGGCCCAACTCCTTGGAAAGGGTTTTGTACCCCTTGCCAGCCTTGTGACCCTCCACGATCTTGTCTCTGATGGCCTTGGAATGCTCCTTTGTCTTTCCCATGTTGACCATGTATGAGTGCTGTTCACAAGTTTGGGGAGGGTCTTAAATAGTCAGAAAAGAGATAATTAATCCACACATGTGAAGCTCATTGTTCTTTGTGCCTGAACTACTTCTTAATACTTCAGGGGGACCAAACAGAATGCTGGTGGTTTGAGGGGTTGAATAATAATTGACCCACACTTTTATGTTTAAAATTTATTAAAATTCAACTGAGAAACAAAACTTTTTGGTGTGTAAGATTTATGCTTCTGTTAATAAATCCTACTCTCGTTTGCAGTTTTTAAGGCTCTAACTTATTTGCATCTTATCAAACCACCTAAATCTGCAGGGGGTTGAATACTACTTGTGGGCACTGTATAAGATTATCTCAGCACAGGAGATGTGGTATGATCAGACCATGTCCCTGTATGGTCAGACATGACCATTGCACAGTACATAGCAGGGACACATATATAATGGTCCAAGATGGGTAGGTGCCTGAGCCATATCTAATCAAGAAGCGTGGGACACAGGTCCCCTGCTTCTTGATCCTCACTCTGCCCCCAGCGCGGGACGTCCAGGCACCTCTCATGGCATAAATCCTTAGGCTGGGAGATTAGATATGGCTCAGGCACCTAACCATCTTGGACCATTAGGTCTGGGTGAGATATTTTCCCTCTCAGGGTTTTCTTTACCTCATTTGTGATTACACTTGATCATTATCAGCTTGGTTTTTGTATGGTGGTTGTCTGATTTGCCTATGATTATGGTGCCTTTCTGATCTGCCCGTTGCCTGGGGAGCACATACAAGGCTCTGATTAATTCTAATGGTAATACATGTCATTTGATATTTTACATTTATTATACTTTTTCAATTCCCTATTCATGTGAATTTATCTAAACTGCTTATGGGATGACTTTGAGTCTCTCATATTATGGACAATGTATTTCCTACCTATGTATCGGAATAATACCTTGTATGCCATTTAATTATAAAATAACATTTGCAGGGGATCTTTCTCCTAATGGATTGTGGTTTGCTTGATGTTTTTAATTGTTTTTAGATGGTTTGTTGTTTGGTCCTTAAATAAAATTGTGCACATTTGATATATACTTTGTGGTGGTGTGCTGCTACTTGATTTGTCAATTCCCACAGGCTTCTTGTTGACAAAGCAGCACCCCCAACTCTTATTGGGATAATTGATTCTGAGTAGTGCACCTCAGCTCTTGTTGATAATATCCATTACACAGTACACAGCAGGGACACATATATAAGATTATCTCAGCACAGGAGATGTGGTATGATCAGACCATGTCCCTGTACGGTCAGACACATCCATTACACAGCAAATAGAAGGGACACATATATAAGATTATCTCAGCACAGGAGATATGGTATGATAAGACTATGTCTCTGTACGGTCAGACACATCCATTACACAGTAAATAGAAGGGACACGTATATAAGATTATCTCAGCACAGGAGATGTGGTATGATCAGACCATGTCCCTGTACAGTCAGACACATCCATTACACAGTAAATAGAAGGGGCACATATATAACATTATCTCAGCACAGGAACATTTCTTTTAAACACATTCAAATGTGGAAATTATTAATTTGCAACTATTATTCCAAGGTCTATTGAATAAAATGAACTTTATTCGAAGGAGAGCCCCTTTAAGAACAGATGATTTCTTGTGTAAAAGACCCTCAGACTGGGTTTCACATGTAACATGTATTTGTTGAAATTTTTACAAAAGTTAAAGCATTTTACTGTATCAATCTTATGTTTTATTGTGCAGATCTTGACTTTTGATGCAGTTTTTTTTGTTGTTTTTTAAATCCACAGCATGTCAAATTCTTTTGTAGAAATGCTTTTTAGTTTAGATTTTATCCAACAATCTCAATGGGAACCACACATTCTTAGCCTGGCATTGTTATTTTGATTTTTTGGGGTAGTTTCTGCAACAAAACATGCACAAAAAAATTCTGCACTGTACACATGACATCTGCACCTATTCTGTGTCTGAAAAATCTCTTGTATCTTATAAGTGGAGATGTACAGATGAAAACATATTATAATAATTGCCTGCCCTATTCCAGATTACTGCTAACTGGGTATATGGTTTTCTTCCAGGAGCCCTGAGCTATTGAGATCTGAGGGATCTTTTTCCATTGATGGAAGACACTCATCTACGGACTCCAATAAAGCATCCAGTGGTGATGTATCTCCATATGATAATAATTCCCCAGTATTGTCAGACCGATCTGCAACTGCAAGGCAGGAAAATAGTTCTGAGAAGATCCTCAAGGCAGCTGATCACCAGACTTTAGTCAGTCATTTGCTCTCCAAGACAAAGGAAAATGCCTCAGCACAGTGGAGTCCAAAAGGTAGTCAACCCAACAGATTTACAGGTTGTGTTACAGGTGTACTTTCTGATCTACCCATTCATTGCAATCTCAGTTGGGTCTGGAGTGAGTCTGCCTCATACATACATATTGGCTGTACTGGAATAATGGAGTTTCCATGTGTACAAGTACTACAGAAGATAATCTTTGAGGACATACATTTAAAGCATGACATTAGCTCTGATTTTATGCAAAAAGTTCAACAAAAGTATTGGCCAACAAGCGTTTACACGTGCCATCATGTCTGTCATTTTTCATGTAATAGAACGTTTTGTCTTATGTCTCCTAAAATATATAGGAGTGGGAATTTAGTTCTCCAGAACTGCAATGAAAAAGCCTCTCACTTACAGCCAACTACATCATTTGTAATCTAAAAGTGTTCCAATGTGGCAGAGGTGCCTTTTTATCATCTATACCGCATCTATGCTCCCTTGGAAAAAAAAATATTTGAAATGAGATGAGCGCGAATATGTTCACATAAGATCAACTTCAAGTCAAATTTCCTGGTTGTAGCAGAGCTAATAAAGGGGAAGGACTTTATACAGCCAGTATAAAAGATGGTGACGGCCAAGGAGAGCCATTTTATCCTTATACATATGAGAATAGGGGATCAGAGCAGACAGCTTACTCTTATTATATGTATCTACTTACATAATTGCGGAGTCCCAACCATCATCCACTTCCATCCAAATGTCCTCCTATCATGCTCCAAGGCAGCCATATTTTCACACCCAAGTGATGGGTGTGGAAATATGGCACCTGCTAGCGGTAGTGGTCCCTCGCACAACAACGCCAGAGGTGCCGCTGACAATTGGACCCGACGCCACCCAAAACCGAAGGCAGAAACGTGCTGCTAACGCTGCCGCAGACTTCGCCAACATCACCGCCGCACATCGCCAAATGACTGACTGCACTTGCACCTACCCAGGTACAGGCCCAGTTAGCCAGTCCAGCACCATCTTTGGACACCCAGGTGGCAGAGAGGAGACAAGAGAGGCACAGACTGGTGTAGACATCGCAGGGAGGAGAGAGACCACATACAGGGGAGATAGCACTGAGGGGAATGACAGCACAGGGGGGTAGAGAGACTACATACAGGGGGGTAGCACACAGGGGGAAAAAGCTCAAAGGAGAGAGAATATGAGGGGAGAAAACAGCACACTGGGGGAAGAGCGCACTGGGGGGAAATAGCTCAAAGGAGAGAGCAAACAGGGGAGAAGACAGCACAGGGGGAGAAAGAGAGCGAATGAGGGAGACAGCCACCCGCCTCTGGGCCTGCCCCATTATGACTTCACCGCCCACCCAATACGATATCATCGGGCCCACATCTAGTGGATGTAAAAAAGCCTTATCTGATTCAGGTGTTCTACTGCAGTGATGTAGCACTTGGAAAATGGGAATGATAGTCTCAGTCTGAATAATAATCCAAAAATTCAAGTAATACATGGGGAGGTGCGGGACTTTTATAGCCAGTAAAGCTGGGGTTACACGTAGTGATGTTCCAGCGACCTGACCAACCATCGGGATCGCTGGAACATCACTATGTGATTGCTGGTGAGATGCCAGACAGGCAGATCTCACCAGCAATCACCCAGCGATGCGCCGACACCCGACGGTCGCTGAAATCGGTCAGGGTGTCTGGCGCACACTGGGTGTCGCTGGTCATTGCCCCTTCACACATGCCGATGCATGCGTGACAGCAGCAGACCAATGGTTGAAAAATGGTCCTGGCTATTCTGCAACGATCAGCGAGCTGATCGCTGGTCGTTACGGCATGTCACACGCAGCGACGTCGCTGCAAGGTCACAAAACCTGTGACATTGCAGCGACATCGGTAGCGATATCGCTGCGTGTAACCCAACCTTAAGACTATGAATTGGGTGGTCTGTAATATACTGCAGTGACAACACCTTAAACAATTAATTTTTTGTATTCTTCACACACTGCAAACATGGAGGACAATATCTCTCTCATATTTTTGGGTAAGATTCGTCAAACCCAGAGGGTTTGATTTTCAAAGAGCCGCTCATCTCTGGCTTTGGTCTTAAAACAGACTCAATCATAAATTGATGGCTTTCCGGAGCTTTACATTGCCAGAGTATATGTATGGACACCTAATTAATTTTAATTCCCTTTTTAGTTTTATTTAACTTTTAGCATTTCCGACAGGGAATTCAGTAGTTTTGATAACACTCTCAGCAGGTCATTTTGCTTTAAAAATACTGGAAAAACATGTAGAAAGTTGATGCACCCATATTCCATATAATTACAGATTTAGTTGTAACAGGATCTATTAATAATATTATACTAATAATCTTTATTTATATAGCGCCAACCTATTCCACAGTGCTTTATAATTCAGAGGTTCAATATAAGCAGCCATAAGCAACAGTTATAAAAAAATACAATAATTAAAGCAAAAAATAATGACGACCCTGCTCATAAGAACTTACAATCTACAATGAAGTGGGTGTGACACAAAGTAGTGCTTATTTACAATGATGGTCTAGCTATCTTGAGGAAATGGGGAGTAGCTGAAAGCTGCATGCGTGGCCACCAGCCAATGTTTGTAATGCTTTTGGGGCTGGTGGAGTTTGACAGAGAGTTATGTTCAGAGAAATAGTGAATAGGCTATGTCTAAGTGACTTCGATTAGGGAGCATGATGGGCTACCCTAAAAAGATGTATTTTTAGGGAACGTCTAAAGCTATGTAAATTGTGGATAGTCCTAATTTCTTGGGGTAGAGCATTCCAGAGAATTGGTGCAGCTAAGGAGAAGTCTTGGAGCCTGGAGTGGGAGGTTCGATTTAGTGCAGATTAGTCTAAAGTCGCTTCCAAAGTGAAGAGAATGGGTGGGGTGATAGACAGAGATGAGGGTGGATAGGTAGAGACGTGCTACACTGTGAAGAGCTTTGTGGGAGAAAATAAGCTATTTGAATTGTATGCTATACTGTATGGGCAGCCAGTGCAATGATTAGCACAGAGCAGAAGCATCTGAGTAATGGTTAGACAGATAGGTGACCCTGGCTGCTGCATTAAGGATGGACTGGAGAGGGGAGAGTCTCATGAGGGGGAGGCCAATTAATAGCGAATTACAATAATCAAGGCAGTAGTGGATCACGCCAGAGTGAGGGTTTTTGTTGTTTCCTTGGTGAGAAAGGGGCAGATTCTAGAGATGTTCCTTAGGTAAAGGTGACAAGAGTGGATGAGAGATTGTATGTAGGGGGTGAAAGAAAGTTCAGTGTCAAACATAACTCCCAGACAGTGAGCCTGCTACCTAGGCGTTATTGTGGTGCCGCACACTGAGAGGGAGATGTCAGATTTAGGGAGGTTAGTGGAGGGCGGGGTCAGAAGAAGTTCAATTTTGGAAAGGTTGAGTTTCAGATAGAATGTGGACATGATATTGGAAGCTGTATTTAGACAGCCTTTGGCGTTCTTTAGTACAGCAGGGATAAGGTCAAGGGATGAAGTGTATTTTTGTGTGTCATCAGCATAAAGATGTACTGTTCAATAGGTGCTGTGTAGAGAGAGAAGAGAAGAGGGCCATGGTCCGAACCCTGTGGGACCCCAATAGTGAGAGGGAGAGGAGAGGAAGTGGAGCCAGCGAACAATACAATGTAAGAGTAGTCAGAAAGATAGAAAGAGAACCAGGAGAGAGCTGTGTCCTTTATATCGATGGAGTGCAGCATAGCAAGTAGGAGTTGGTGGTCAACAGTGTCAAAATCTGCAGAAATATGAAGAAGAATAAGCATACAGTGGTCATCATTACATTTTGCTGTCAGTAGGTCATTCGTGACTTTGATAAGGGCAGTTTCTGTGGAATGTAGGAGGCAAACACCAGAGTGTAATGGATCTAGACGAGAGTGAGTGGATAAGTAATAGTTGAGGCTGGAGTAGACCAGTCGCTTCAAGAGTTTAGAGATGAAGGGGAGATTGGAGACTGGTCTGTAGTTATATGTGCAAGATGTGTCAAGAGACGTTTTCTTTAATAATGGAGTTATGATAGAATGTTTGAAGGAGGAGAAGAAGATGCCAGAAGAGAGGGAGAGATTTAAAATTATGGTTTAGTGAGTGGTGAAGACTGGAGAGAGAGAGAGACTGTAGTAGGTGTAAGGGAATGGGATCAGTGGTGCATGTACGAGAGGAAGGGTGGAGCCTGGAGAGTTCTTCTTCTGTGACTGAGTCAAATGTGGAGAGTGAGCCAGAGGAAATGTGGAGAGGGATGGGAGTAACGGGGCTTGGCAGCCATGAGCTGATTTCCTGACAGATGTTTTCTATTTTCTCTTTGAAGTAAGAAGCTAGATCTTCAGCACAGAGGTCAGTGATAGGTGCCTGCAGTTTAGGACTGAAGAGTGAGTGAAAGGTGTCAAAGAGTTTTTTTGGATTGTTGGATAGTGAGGAGATCAGAGTGGTGAAGCAGGTCTGTTTAGCAAGGGGAAGGGCAGAGTTATAGGTTCTTAACATTAATTTATAATGGATAATTTTTTCTGGTGTGCAATTTTTCCTCATTGGCATTCAGGACTCCTAAAGCATCACAGGAGGAATCGAGCAAGGGCTATTTTATTCTGTCTTTAGAGGTTCTGAGGGTGAGGGGCGCTACTTGGTCCAGGGTGCTTCTGAGAGTGTCATTATAGTCACAGCCAGATCAGGACAGGAGAAGGAGGAGATTGGGGACAGTGATGAGAGTAGAGAGTCTGTGAGTATATGAGGGTCAATGGCATGTAGATTTCTGAATGTGTTATAAGTAGGAGTGTGCTTGGGTGGGCGAGGATTTGTGAGGATGAAGGAGAACATTGTGGTCAGAGATAGGAAGAGGCGAATTATCCAAGAAGGACGTTGAGCCGGATAAAGACCAGGTCAAGGGTGTTACCGTCTTTGTGTGTCTCAGAGGTTGAGAGCTGTGAGAGGCCAAGAGAAGTGGTTAGAGATAGGAGCTGGAATGCAGATGGGAAGGTGGGGCTGTTTATGGAGATGTGAAAGTCTCCCAGAATAAGGGTTGGTATTTCTGAGGACATGAAGTGCATCAGCTATGCTGAAAATTATTTGTTTGGCTGATGCACCAGGATTTGTCATAGTGCATGTCCTTATCGTGCAAACTGTAAATTCAGCTCTAATGTTTTTCCTGTTAAAATTTTAATTTTCTTTGTGTTTTCACTTGCAGAATTATGTTGTCTATAATTATGCATGTTTATTTTTTGGCAGATACTATTCCACAGGAGAACTTAGACATATGGGGAACATGGCATTCAACATTAAAATCAGCATCAAAAGATCAAGGAATGACAGGTATAGGACAGTCTGGTGCATGTTGCGTGATCACATACTCATAGGCTGTGGGATAACAAACTGATAATAAACGTTCAACGTACTGAACTGTCTACATCTATTTTTAGAAATAAAATATATATTGTGTGAAAGGGTTTTTCAAATTGTTTCATGAGAAGCTTGGAACTTGCAATCCCCTTACTTCCTGGTTGTTTGGGGGGTGAATGCTCCCCCTTAGTAAATGGTCTCTTGATTGGCTTTTACTACTATGACACCATTTACTACTATGACACCATCAGTATTTTTTCTCAGTGAGGACGTACACAGCTCAGGAAAATGAAAGCCAGTGAGATCGATGATATTGGGTGTCAGTGACTTGCTATTAAATGAGACTGATAAGAGCCTTGTTAGGAGTTGAAAGGGAGGGGAAGGGAGGTGTGCAGCTAATTGCTGTATAGAAAGTAATAGGCTTGAGAGAATTGACTGGTATGTTAGTAGTTAACTCTTCTCCTGCACTACTGTGCATTTGTGTCTGTGTTCCATGGAAACTGGCTGTGCACTATGTAAGTAACTTTCTTTCAAGAAACAAACTTTTACATGCAACAGTATACTAGACTGGAGGGATTGAAGTAGCCAGAAATAGAAAAGCAGTACATGTATATATTCACATACACATACAATATTTATACCCAATCAAATCACTAAATGTCCATAAATGGTTAGCTTAGGAGTGAAGAAACATAAACCAGTTAAAACTCCTTCATCAATAAGACAATTTAATTTGATTGAAAAAAATAATTTTGTGTTGCATTTGCTCATTCAATCTCTTTCATCTTCATCATCACCGCACCAGAGGTCTCCATCATTTCTGTAGTGATGTAGTCCCATCTATCATTTATGTGACCACTGTAGTCAATCACTGACCTCTGTGGTGGTGCTCTGACATCTGAGGCATCAGTGATCATATGAATGATGGACGTGATATCACCTATACATGACCAGCAGATTGTGCCATTGGATGAGGGCGATTAAATCAGTAAATTGTGTATATTTGAAAGATCTAGGCCAACCACTTTAAGTAAACTTGTGTCTTACACCAGTAGTTATCGACTATTACTTTGCAATGATGACAAGTGTACTATGACTGTCTCCATACCAATGAGTTAGGTGTAAATGACAACCCAACTAGCTGTTATTCCCCATTGGCTGATATTAGCAAACATTCTGTTGGTTAAAATGTAGAAGCCTTTATATGGCCCATTGATCATGCTTTACTATATATTTTTTTTTACTTTTCTTTCAGGATCATATGGGAATATCTACGAGAGCAGCTCCTTACACCCAGGGCAGTATTCGCTTTCACAAAGTAATCTAACACAGAATTGGCCTTCATGTAAAAACTCCATAGTTGAAGTAGACAATGGTAGGCCCAATATACGAAGGACACAAACCTCATCTGCCCTTCAGGACTGCCGGCCACACAATTCAGTGACACGGGTTAGCAGCATTCCGCAAACAGAGCCAGGCAAAAGAAATCTTGAGCAAAGGTCAAGATGTGAACAGAACTTGGTCCCAAGCAGTACAGAACATGGGGAGGACAATGTGCAGAAAACTTGTACTCAAAATAGACCCCGCCTTTAAATTTACGACATCCTGATGTTAACAGAAATGAGGCAAGGCTCCCTCCACCCTATCCTGGCTCCTTAAAACAAGGTGCATCACAACCACATCGCTCACCAGTGTTTTCAGCTGAACAGGCCATATGGAGACTACCAAGGTCTGAGACGGTTGTAGGGACATCTTTAGGAAAGACTCAACCCTCTGAGCAATCTGTTCAAAATAGACAGACTTCATTAAAAACTCCAGCCAACAGCCAAAACAGTAAAACCTTAACGGATCCAGACTGGCAAGAATGGCAAAGAGAAAGATGGCAGATATGGGAGCTTCTGTCCGCCGATAATCCAGATACACTTCCGGAAACCCTAGTATGATGGTTCTGACGTAGTAAAGACTCAATGGCCAAAATTGCTAAAGGACTGAAACGAAGAATGATATTATCAAAAGTTATCCTTTTATTTTTTTACACGTTTTAAATTTTGATTTTTTTTTTTGTAAATTGGACTGTGCCTCTTATATTACCACTGCCAATCACCCATTTGTTATTTTCCGTATCCAATTCCTAACAAATAATTTTGTCATTGATGCAGTACTTGTATTTCTATTGACTGATTTAAAGAAATACTAAAAATTTGTGGCCAAATATCTTTATGGTATTTATACATTCCCTAAAAATAACCCATATTTTATACTGGGATGTAACTTGTAGGCACATACAGAAAAAAAATCAGCAAAATTGCTTTTTTTTCTTTCGTCACTGCACTTGTTTTGCCATGTTGATCTTTTTTATATCAAATATGCACAAGCTGGTTTATGTGCTTTGAAACTTCTTAAGAATGGAACTGTTCCTTTAAGTCGTTCTTGGAAAGCTAGCTACGAAAGAAGCCATATTGTGGGGAACTATCATAACTGAAATGTTCATGTATCTGTGTACATAAAACAATTCAATTCAGTAGGTCAGATTTCAGGGCAAGCTTGCATACTATAGAAGAATCTGACACCAGTGGTCCTGTATGCAAACATTGTTAACCACTTCATTACAAGCTGGTGTGTGGAGCACTGTTGTGGGGAAACAAGGGTATAATTCAACTTATATATAATATATACAAATATACATATATAAATATATATTTATCTTGTGTAGTTTCCTGTATTGTTTCCCAACAATAAACTGGAATCACTGTAGATTAGAAATATATATATTAAATATTGCAAGTCATTAAAAGAGAGCTGCTTCTGCCTACTGTCCAGTACCAGCTATTTTACACACAAGATATGTAAAGTTGATGAGTTTTTCTAAAATGATTTATTGACTATAGGGGTTGTTGCACGTTTGGAATCTATATCGCACTTTGGAATCTATACTTCCTGATTGTTGGGGGCTGATCATTGGGAGCCCACTCAATCATTCTCATATGAATGAAACAGAGGTCAATCATAAACCTATCCTCTTCATTCAGTCATAATGGGAGTGCTGAAGACTAGTCAAGTGGTGCCCTTAATTATCTCCAGCACTCCCGTTAAGAATGAATGAGCAAATGTGGACAGGATCAACCATCGCTTAAGGGTCTTCAGATCCCCAGTTCTCTGAATTAGTTAGGGTCCCATTGGTCGGTCCTCTAGCGATCAGAAAGTTATCCCTATCCTATGGATAAGGCATAACTTCTAAACATGAGGCAGCCCCTTTCAAGGATATTTGCAATTTGCTAACATATTATGTGGTCACCATATCTGTGTAGGTGTTATTGTCGGATATCAGGAAAAAATAGTATAAATCTACGCTGCTGCCAAATAATTCAACGCAAAGCGATCGTTGTAGCATATGTGGTTTAGTCTACACATTTCAAAGCACAACCCTGCTTCTTTATCAGAAAATACACACCAGTGAACTGGTGTATGCTGTATTTCCTGATGAAGAAGCGGGGTTACGCTTTGAAACAAGTTGAATAAACCACCATATGCTACAATGATCGCTTTGAATTGGATGGTTTGGCAGCAGTGCAGATTTGATACCATTTTTGCTAATATCCAGCATAATCAACTTGCCTTAGTGTATGTGGTTCCTGCAGCTGCTGCCTCTAACGCTTTCATTTGGTTGTGGGTCACAACCTTACAAGGTGAGCACTATATTTCTTCCCTGCTAATCTTTCCTCTCCCTGGGTAAGGGTCCTTTCACATAAGCATTTTTTGCTGAATGCGGCAGATCGAGGAAATTTACAACATCTGCCGGATCTGCCGCCTAATGGCCGACTTGCTGTACTCCTGCGGTAAGCCCCCATTCATTCTCTATGGGGCTTGCAGCAGGTGTGGCAAGTGCAGTTTTGCTGTGATCCGGCAAGTCCGGCAGTTGCGGCCGGGCAAAAAAAACGCGGTTAGCTGTGTTTTTTTTTGCGCAGCTGCAAGTATCGCAAGTGCTGAATTGCAGCAAAACTGCACTTGCCGCACCTGCCGCAAGCCCCATAGAGAATGAATTGGGGCTTGCCGCAGGTGTACCGCAAGTCGGCGGTAAATCTGCCAGATCTGCCACATTTAGCGAAAAACGCTGATGTGAAAGGACCCACAGCAGTTTATAGGTATTATTGTCAGCAGATTTAGAAACAGAACTACACAAATGGTTATCAAATAATTAAAACAACTTGACCTTATTGTATATGAAATTATGTATCATAAATAAGAAAGCTAACATTTATTCCCATGAAAAGCTGTCCACAAATTTAAGTTGCATGCACCCATGACAACACTTCTGTTAACCCCATGACAATATCTAGAGGGTTGAGAATGCGCACATAGGGTCTTATCCTTTAAAGACAGGTAAAATGCGTATAAAATCAGATTTATTCACCTGGTCCGGTTGTGTAGCACACAACCAGCGTAATCGCTCAAACAATGCAGCTGCTGCAGGGACTGTACTTCCACAGGTTGCGGTGCAGTGATCAGGTTTTTCGGACGAAGTACCTTATTGTCCGCGCTGCTGCCGGGGAGGTAAATACCGGCAGCAGCGCGGACAATAAGGTACTTCGTCCAAAAAACCTAACCCCATGACAATGACATATCCACAATAATCTAGAAATGTAATGCTGTTATAGCAATATTATGTCAACCAATATCTGCATCCATATAAGTAAACAGACATTAAAGGGGTTTACCAATATGAGATCAGTGTCAGACACCCCAAGTAAGCATCTGAATATGTAGTGGCTGTCAATGGTATTGTAGACTTTCGCTCTTTCTCTGGGAGCCAAACTGTAGTACCATTCAGGGGCATTACATAATGTTAATTGCTACTGATCTGATGTTAATGACCTATCCTAGAAGACATACTCATTAGAAAAATGTGTCCAAGCCCTGTAGTTTTGGTAGGCTCTGCTGAACATGCAATGTGTATAACAACCTACAAATTTCTCCCGACAGATTTTGTCAGGAAACAACTGATTGGGAGGTTGGATCACAATTGCCCAATCTTTTTATTCGGCAGAGCGATAAGCTTCTCTCTCATATGGAGCACAGATACGCCTAGTCAAGCATTTCTATATATGGGAAAGGTAGCTGTCATCCAAATGATAGTTCTGCTGACAGCCATCTAATGTGTATGGCCAACTTAAGAAAAGGTCAAGCATATCAAAGTCTTTATAATCACTTAAGATATTGACTTTGACATCAATGTTCCTAAATATCCTGAGCCTAGGTATGGAAGCATTGTCATTGGAAAACTCGCGCAACAGATTATAACCGCTTCAAATCACAAAACTATATTAAAGAGTGTAAATCTTTTGTATTTCAGTTTTGTGTGTTATTGTAATTACATTTTTGGTACTGGATCAAGTTAATTGAGAAGCAGATTGATTTTAATGACATTGCATAGATGTGATAGGTACAACAATTTGGTAACTGCTTGATGCTTCATAAACCATGTAGCTTTTGTGGTAAGGCCTTTATAAAATGTTCACATACAGACTGCTATTTCATTTTTTATTAAGTGGTGACAAATATAACATATTGGGTAATTTTTGTCGTCTTGTTCATGTATATATTATACATGTTTCATTGCACATACAATATAATACAGTATTATGCAGGTACTATAGCATTATAGAAAATATTCAACAGTAATCATTTTGGTCCAAAGTGTTCACCATGAAGAGTCATTATAATTTGCCATTGCATTTGATCCAGAGTTTTGAAAATTGGAAGTCTTAATCATTTTGAGTTTTTCTATAAGGAAATTACACATTAAGTACGTAATCTTCTTCCCTAGGAGCAATGCATAAATCGCAAACTGAGTTAACATGAGGACATTTGGTAATCTCTCATCTTTATAATAGGGAATGTAGTCCGTTAACATATATCTTTAATCTACATCTCTATTTTAGAAGTCAGAAACATCAGAAAATTGGAGCCATACTTGACCGAACGATATTTGACAGTCGTCTCAGCCGACTGTCCCGTATACAAGAGCCCTCGGCTGGCCTAGTGCTCCTATGTTCATTATGAAAAAGCCACAGGCTGACACGTCAGCTGGCGGTTTATCGCCAAAAGAACAATATAATGAGTGATCTGTAATTGGACATGCACGATCGATATCTTAGACCACTGGCTAAACCCGTCGATATCGGCAAGTTCGGTCGACATTAGTCTAATGCATATGGGAGTCATAAAGCAGAGAGAAATTAGGATTCATTGTGAATAGCAGGATACATTGATGGAGATGATTGATTGCTGTATAAGAACACTGCCTCCCTGATCTCCATAAGGAATCTTTTTGTGTGCATTTTTAGCATTCTTTTTAACCACAAGTCATTTTTGATCAGTAGGAGTATTTAATAAAGACACTATTTTCACATTTGATAAAGAAATTCCCTTCTCTATTTTGTGCCAAATTACAATGGTTCTTTTAAACTAAACTAAAAATATGAGAGAGCAGATCTCTTGATTGTGCTGTGGAATAGGCCATATTGTAGATTAATGTATGATTCGGAGTAATTAGTTATTTACATACATAGGTATTTAGTGTAGTGAGAAAATACAAATGTCCATCAAGTTCAGCCAAGAGATGGGAGAGTATATGAATCAGAGAATTACACAATGAACCCCATGGCCCCAATCATTTCACCACCAATCCTGATGAAAAAATTGTATATTAGTAAAAGTAACAAAGAGAATTATGCTTAAACTACAAATCTCTGGCCACTCCAGTTTTTACTTTTTGAGGGTCCATTCCCAGTCTTTGTTTTCTTAGTCATAAGTGATCCTGATGGTCAATCACTGGCACATACCATCCATATTATCATCACCATGTTTGGTTACCAGTATACAAGACTTAAAAAATTCACTCAAGCACTGACGTTCAGCAGCTCACACTCCGTATGAGTGTAATGCTAGTGGTAAATATCACTTAAAGCCACTATCGGTTTTGTGGCGAGTATCTAACATGCTGAATCTCTGTAGACTCAAATGTGTAGGCTTGTCAGTGTTATGCACTTTCTACAACCTGGTTTTGAATTTGTGTAGCAAAACACAGTACATAGAGTACCTTGAAGAAGTATTATATACCCTGTGAACTTTTCCTCATTTTCTTATGTAAGTCCCCCAATCTTAAATATATTTTATTGGGATTTTATTAAGATATGCCAACATTAAGTAGTAAGAATGTGTAAAGTGTAAAAACATAATACATAGTTTTCGAAATAATTGAAAAATAAAAATCTGACAAATGTGATGTGCCTTTGTATTCCGCTCCCTTTAGTCTGATACCACTAAAGTAAAGAAAATTCTCAATGACCAATTCCCTCCAGAAGTCATCTAATTAGTAAACTGAGTCTTCAGAGGCTTATTTGTAAACATTAGAGATCAAACAGCATAATCAAAGAAAAGGAACTCGCCAGAAAGGTCAGGGATAAAGTTGTGGAGAAAAGTAAAGCGGGGTTAAGTAATATAAATATTGCCCAAACTATGAACATCCCACAGAGCATTGTTCAAGCCATCATCTAAAAAAAAGGAAGGTTTATAGAACAATTAGGAGTATGGCACATCTACTAAAATATGACCGTCCACTTAAACTGACATCCCAAGCAAGGAGAACACTAATTATAGAAGCAGCCAAGAGGCCCATGGACACTCTGGATCAAATGAAGAGATGCATACCTCAGGTGGGAGACTTTGCCCACAGGACAACTATGAGTCCTATACTATATACCATTTACACTATGCCAAAAGCTATATAGGGGACACAGCTAGCATGTTATAGGAGATGCTCTGGTGAGATGAGACCAAAGTAGATATTTTTGGGCTAAATGTAAAACAGTATGTGTGGTGAAAAAATACTGCACATCACCCTGAAAACACCATCAGTGGTGAAAGCATTGCACTATGGGAATGCTTTTTCTCAACAAGGACACAAAAGCTAGTCAGAGTTAATAAGAAGATGAATGTAGATAAAAACAGGGCAATCTTGGAGGGAAACATGTTAGAGACTGCAAAAGATTTGAGACTGGAGCATACGTTCACCTTCCAGAAGGACAACAACCTTAAACACACTTAAACAATAGAACGGTTTAGAACAGGGGTAGGGAACTTCAGGCCTCCAGAGCCACACACAGTGAAGGCTTTTAGGATTTGCTTAGTATTTGACCATTGTAATCATCGCCTGTGCAGGAGATTAAATTACCAACTGTCAAATACTAAGGAAATCCTGAAAACCTGAACTGGGTGCGGCTCTCGAGGCCTGGGGTTCCCTACCACTGGTTTAGAACAAAGCATACTTATGTGTTTGAATGCCCTAGTCAAATTCCAGACTTAATTCCCTTTGAAAATTTGTGGCAAGACCTTAAAACTGCTGGGTACAGATGCTCTCTATCCAATCTAATTGAGCTGTAGCTATTTTGCAAAGCAGATTGGGAAAACATTTTAGCCTCCAGATGTGCAAAGCTTGTAGAGATATACAAAAGACTTGCAGCAGTAATTGCACCAAAGGTGGCCCTATAAAGTATTGACTCGGGGGGCGGCTGGATACAAATGCACGACACAATTTTCAGCTTTAGAAAAAAACGTATCATTTCTTTACAGTTCAGAAATACTGATTACTTATATTTAGTATATCACATGAAATTGCTTAAGAGTTAGAATTTTCATTTAAAAATGCTATGGCACAGTGCTAAGATATGTCATTACACTCACATCGGTGAGGTTCAACCTCTGGAACGCCTTGCTGTTCTTGGAGATAAGGGACAGTAATGTATTACAAATTACTTTTGCAAAGTGTGTGATGCATTCTGACGATAGTTGAGAATCCAAGCACTTGAAATCCCACCAGTAGGAAAAGATGGCACATAATAGCAATATACCATCATAGTAATAAATAATCATAATAAAAACACACATCTTCATTGTACTTGCCCTTTAAGAAATATAAAGTTATACTTAACTATAGTATTTGTTTCAGTATATGGATTATATCTCAGTTTGTACTGACATTGTATGCTTTCTAACACGGAAGTAATAAGCCGCTTGGTGATTGTACTTTTATATTTGAGATTTGTCATTGTGAATAATGTACTTTGTATACTTTGCTGCTGGGCGTCTGTAACACAGTGCTGGGCAGTTTGTGTCAGGCTTTGTCAGCAGAGAACATGACAGTATATTTGGATTGTAAGGGAATTTCTGTGCAAATAAGTTTCTACAAAATATATTAGTATTTAAAAGTGTATCTGTCGTTCTGCTACTGTACATAGGAAATCATGATTGGCACATGCTAGTAAGCTCTCCACGTTACCCCCAAAATAAAAATGCTTCAATAAAAAAAAAGAGGACTATGTATTACTTTTTGTGTTAAATGATTTGTCTCTCCTCTCTGCCTGTCTCCTCCCTGTGCGCTCTCTCCTCTTTGCGCCAGTCTCTCCTGTGTACCTATCTCCCCCATGTGCTGTCTCTCCTCTCTGTGCGCTGTCTCTCCCCTGTGCGCTGTCTCACACCTGTGCGCTGTCTCTTCTCTCTGTGCCTGTCTCTCCCCTATGCGCTGTGTCTGTACCTGGCTTTCCTCACTGCCTGTCTCTCCCCTGTGCCCATCTGCCCTTGTCTCTCCCCCTTGCCCTGTTTCTTCCCTGTTCCCCATCTCTCTCCTGTACCTATCTCTCCCTCCCTGTGTATGTCTCTCCCTTTCTGTGCCTGTCTCTCCTCTGTGTGCGCTGTCTCTCCCCTATGCACTGTCTCTATCCAGTGTGCTGTCTTTCCTTTCTGTGGGCCTGTCTCCCCTGTGTGGCTGCTCTCCCTCTATTGCTCTCTCTTCCCTGCACCTGACTCTCTCCTCTGTGACTGTCTCTCCCCTCTGTGGCTGTCTCTTCCTTCTGTGGTTGTCTCTCCCCTGTGCATGTGTCTTCCCCCCTTCCTGTGCATTCCCCTGTGTGGCTGTCTCTCCCCTATGTGCCTGACTCTCCCCTCTGAGGCTGTCACTTTCTTCCCCCCCCCCACCTGTACACTCGTCCTGTGACGTGTCTCTCCCCTGTGTGGATGTCTCTTCTCTGTGTGGCTGTCTCTTCCCTCTGTGGCTGCCCTTCCTCTGTGCATATCTCTTCCCTCACCCCTCCTGTGTCCCCCCCCCCAGCTTCCCTCGCTCACCCCCAGGTGAGGCAGGTGAATGCAGCTGCTGACCGAATGATAGACAGCTATCTGCAATGTATGGGTGGCTCTAGTTAAACACTTGTTTAGATGATGTGGCCTTGTGCAAATTGGGCTGTATTTTCAGTCTTTATGTTGTCTGATTGTGCAAAGGACAATACACTGACTCAATAATGATCTATTGTCAAGTCTAATAAATGAAAGATTATAACACCAGAACTGCCATCAATATATGAATACAGCACCATAACCACCATCAATATATGAATACAGCACTATAACCGCCCTTAGTACATATATTTGACTGAGCACTCCTCATATTTTTAATTAATGCTGAATCCTACATTGATCCTACCTGCTGTTTAAATTTTTAGGCTTTTAGCTCAGGAGAGGTATGTTTAATTAATTTTGGGTTTAGGCCCCTACTATTGAGACGTTGCCTTGCTATGGCTGGTGCGCACACATGAATTGGCAAATTTGTGGTCTAGGAACTATCATTTTAGACATATATTCTATATAGCAGTAATACAATTTAAATTTCATACATTCAATGTTTGCATATATCATAACATATACTGAGTGCTGCTGTAATCTTTTCTTTGTTAGTGAATACCGAACTAGGACTGTCATCAGTAAATAAATACAGCAAAAAAACTGTCATCAATACAGGAATATAGTGCCAGAATCATTATAAGTACAGTATTACAGTCCTACAACCAACAACTATACATGAATACATATCCAGAACACCATCACTACATGAATGCAGCACCACAATCACCGTCAGTATATAAATACAGCACCACAACCATTATTAGTACATGAATACATCAGAACAGCATCCATAAAGGAATACAAAGCCAGAACCACCATCAATACATAAATAAACCACCATAACCATTATTAGTACATGAATAAAGCACTAGAACCAGCATGAGTACATACAGTGCCTACAAGTAGTATTCAACCCCTGCAGATTTAGCTGGTTTGATAAGATGCCAATAAGTTAGAGCCTTCAAACTGCAAACGAGAGTAGAATTTATTAACAGAAGCATAAATCTTACAAACCAAAAAGTTATGTTGCTCAGTTGAATTTTTATAAATTTTAAACATAAAAGTGTGGGTCAATTATTATTCAACCCCTATGTTTAATATTTTGTGGAATAACCCTTGTTTGCAATTACAGCTCATAATTGTCTTTTATAAGACCTGATCAGGCCGGCACATGTCTCTGGAGTTATCTTGGCCCACTCCTCCATGCAGATCTTCTCCAAGTTATCTAGGTTCTTTGGGTGTCTCATGTGGACTTTAATCTTGAGCTCCTTCCACAAGTTTTCAATTGGGTTAAGGTCAGGAGACTGACTAGGCCACTCCAACACCTTGATTTTTTCCCTCTTGAACCAGGCCTTGGTTTTCTTGGCTGTGTGCTTTGGGTCGTTGTCTTGTTGGAAGATGAAATTACGACCCATCTTAAGATCCTTGATGGAGGAGCGGAGGTTCTTGGCCAAAATCTCCAGGTAGGCCGTGCTATCCATCTTCCCATGGATGCGGACCAGATGGCCAGGCCCCTTGGCTGAGAAACAACCCCACAGCATGATGCTGCCATCACCATGCTTGACTGTAGGGATGGTATTCTTGGGGTCGTATGCAGTGCCATCCAGTCTTCAAACGTCACGTGTGTGGTTGGCACCAAAGATCTCGATCTTGGTCTCATCAGACCATAGGACCTTGAACCAGTCTGTCTCAGAGTCCTCCAAGTGATCATGAGCAAACTGTAGACGAGCCTTGACATGACGCTTTGAAAGTAAAGGAACCTTACGGGCTCGTCTGGAACGGAGACCATTGCGGTGGAGTACGTTACTTATGGTATTGACTGAAACCAATGTCCCCACTGCCATGAGATCTTCCCGGAGCTCCTTCCTTGTTGCCCTTGGGTTAGCCTTGACTCTTCAGACAAGTCTGGCCTCGGCACGGGAGGAAACTTTCAAAGGCTGTCCAGGCCGTGGAAGGCTAACAGTAGTTCCATAAGCCTTCCACTTCCGGATGATGCTCCCAACAGTGGAGACAGGTAGGCCCAACTCCTTGGAAAGGGTTTTGTACCCCTTGCCAGCCTTGTGACCCTCCACGATCTTGTCTCTGATAGCCTTGGAATGCTCCTTTGTCTTTCCCATGTTGACCATGTATGAGTGCTGTTCACAAGTTTGGAGAGGGTCTTAAATAGTCAGAAAAGGCTGGCAAAAGAGATAATTAATCCACACATGTGAAGCTTATTGTTATTTGTGCCTGAACTACTTCTTAATACTTTAGGGGGACCAAACAGAATTCTGGTGATTTGAGGGGTTGAATAATAAATGACCCTCTGAATTAACTTTTAACGCTTTAAAAAAATAAAAAATAAAAAAAATTTTTTGTGGCACTGCATTTCCCACTTCCAGGCTGATCTACAGTCTAAATGTCACAATGCCAAGTTAATTCCGCATGTGTCAACCAGCTAAATCTGCAGGGGGTTGAATACTACTTGTAGGCACTGTAGATACAGCACCAGAAAGCACCAGAACCGTCATTAGTACATGAAAACAGCACAAGAGCATTTCTGAGTACATACCGTAAATAAATCCTCAGACCTATTATCAGTATAGGAATACAGCATCACATTTAGTAAAGTGAATAATTGCAATGTCAACTCAGGCCCTAACGTATATAATTGTATTAGCACCATATATTGGGCTATCTAAATAGGCAGCCAATCAACAGATCCAACAGCAAAATGTTTGTTAATTGGGTTAAATAATTTTTAAATATTCTCAGGAGCCCATCATCTAATATATAAAGCTGAATGTGTGTATGTATGTGTGTGTGTATGTGTGTATACCTGAGATTGGCATCTACACCGTCGCAGCTACAGCCGCAAAATTTTGCACAGTCACACGTCTCGACCCCGGGAGCGTCATAGGCTATGTTGTGAGGCGAAATTTTAACCCTGCGCGTTCCAGTTCACCAAACAATTTTGCCCCTATCTACATAATGGGAAAAAAGGGAAAGGAAACGTGTGGGAGGAAAATCGACAGCTGTCAGCTATAGAGACAAAATTTTGCACAGTCACACGTCTGGACCCCGGGAGCGTCATAGGCTATGTTGTGAGGCGAAATTTTATCCCCGCGTATTCCAATTCACCAAATAATTTTGCCCCTATCTACATAATGGGGAAAAAGTGACAGTTACCAGTTGACAGTTGTGAATGAGAGGGACTTAATGATAGCGCCAAAGACTAACAGCACATACCAGCATATAGTCACTAAGGTGGGGCCCCAACATGAGATATTCACCACACACAGGGACATGTATACACACCACACGCACACAAAGAGTAACAGCAAGTGTATAGTCGCTAAGGTGCAGCCCCAACATTGGATACTCACCACGCACCCGAACAAACACACACCACAAAGACACACACACCCCCCAAGGGGACACACACACACTCTATAGCGACACATGCACTCACCACACAGGGACACACACACACCACAAAGAGACACACACACCACACAGACCCCCACAGGGACACACACGCATAGCCACCCTATAGGGACACATGCACTCACCCCACAGGGACACACACACCACAAAGAGACACACACACACATTACACAGACCCCCCCCACAGGGACACACACACATACACACCCTATAGGGACACATGCACTCACCCCTCAGGGACACACACACACCACAAAGGGACACACACAACACAGAGACACACACACCCCACACAGACACCCCCCCACAGGGGCACACACATACATACACACCCTATAGGGACACATGCACTCACCCACAGGGACACACACACACACCACAAAGAGACACACACAACACAGATACACACACACCACAGACCCCCACACAGGGGCACACACACACCTATAGGGGACACATGCACACCCTATAGGGGCACATGCACTTGCCCCACAGGGACACACACACCACAAAGAGACACACACACACACCACACAGACCCCCCCACAGGGACACACACACATACACACCCTATAGGGACACATGCACTCACCCCTCAGGGACACACACACACCACAAAGGGACACACACAACACAGAGACACACACACCTCACACAGACACCCCCCCACAGGGACACACACACACATACACACCCTATAGGGGCACATGCACTTACCCCACAGGGACAAACACACCACAAAGAGACACACACAACAGAGACACACACCACACAGACCCCATCCCACAGGGACACACACATACACACCCCAGGGACACACACACCACACAGACAGACACAGATGTGCAGAAATCACCTCACACAACTCGCCTCATACGTGTGCTATCTTTATTTTCCAAACATAAACATCTGATTAAAAACAGCCAATGTGCAACACATGTGCCATATAGGGAATTAAGGCAGATGTCAGTCACATGAGCTGTCTATTATGTGTATGTGTGAGGTAACATATACTACCCGGCCAGGGGGGGTTTACTGTTGGCTGGAGATTTATTAGGCTGCCTATAGCAATCAATCACACCTCAGCTTCTATTTTCCTACAGGTCATTAATATGACATATTCAAATTCTATTTTGTTATAGCTAACAGCAGTTATTTATTAACCCGGGCGTAGCCGGGTACTACAGCTAGTCCTGTATAAAAATGTGCTACAGGGAACATTGCTATTCTATTCTCACAAAGTGATATTACCAATCATTCTGTAACTTAACTGGCTAATAAACCACTGTTGATCAGCTTCATATAAGTCATTTAAAGGTCATGATCGTGCAAGGTAACTTCACCCTAAGTTCTATGTACCTTTTAGGTGATATCTTCTCTGATCTGATCTGAGTTGTTCTCATCCCTTTTTATGTCTTCTCGGCAAAATGCCATGATGATTTTTCACAGCCACATCTAATTTTGCAGACTAGGCCCTTTTCTGGTTTTCTGAAGCACTGACACAGTGTCCTTAAAAATTATAGTGTCATTGAAATGCTGTCTGAATTATGCTGTGCCCTTTAAAAACCCTTCACTGTGCTCCTGAATAAAAATTTGTGACTCACTGCGCTCCTGGCACTAAAAATTACACCCACGCTGTCCCTCTTATGGTACATTACCTCCACAATGACCTCTCCCATAAAATATTCCCTGCACACTGTACCCACCATATATACGGTACTTTAACTTCCCTAATGTCCTCCCTTGTGAACTATCACCCCTTTTTTAATCCTTAAAGTGAACCTGTCACCCCCTAGTATTTTACAAACTGAATTAAGCACCTTCAGCATAGTCCATGCTGCATTCTGTGAAGGTTTGTATACTCTCTCTTCCCCTCTGTACTTGGAAAGATACACTTTTTAATATTTACCGCCATGTATGTAATTCATTACTTAGGTGGTCAGAGGGGTCTGGTCACTGTGTCCTAACATCTCTGCCAGGCCGTTCCTCCTTGCCTCCTCTATGTATCAGCCACTTCTTCTTCTCTTTTTGCCCCCTCCTCTTCAGCACATGCGCAGATTTATCTTTGTTCACACAAGCACACACAGCTCAGCCGGAGTGCGAAGAGACTGGCTGTCATCATTGCGCCTGCGTGAAGTGTCACATACAGCAGAACATAACAGGGTGGGCTCTGGTGCCTGCACTTCACACAGGCGCAATGATGACAGCCGGTCTCCCTGCACTCTGGCTGAGCTGCGTGCTTCTGTGTGAACAAAGATAAATCTGCGTATGTGTGGCGCCCCTGCGGTCTGGTTGCCACTATTAGTTTGCAGCAACTGGGATCGGCAAGTCCAGTCACCCACAAACACACCCCAGTCCCAGAGCAAGCGGGTGAACCTAGGTAGTAGGATGGCTCAGGCAGCTGTGGGACAGCGGGGGGAGACAGGTGGTGTGTGGGAAGTGAGCAGGAAGCAGTTATGGAAAGGAAGAGAACAAAGGGAAGACACCACAAGAAGTAGTGAGTCAGTCGGAGGAGGACAAGGGACAGAGAAGACAGCACGGACCCGGGGGCCAGAGCTCCGATGAGGCCTATCCTGGGTCCTAGGGGAGCAGTCAGTGAGCCATCCACTCGTGTGCCCAAATCAGCTGTGAAGCAGAAGGACAGGGCGAGAACCAGGGGCCCGGCCCTGAAGGTGGCGGGAAGGCTCCAAGCTCCAACCACAGAAACAGGGGCCACAAGATATCTATGAGCTGTGGCCAACTCCTGATGCAGCGCAGAGAAGGCAACCGTACTAGGGCCAGGGGACCTTGCCAGTCCCCCAGGAAGGCCCGTGGTTGCTAGATCAGGGCACTGCGTGCAGAGGCATGTTCAGAAAGGAGGAGAATAGGCAGCGCTGAGAAAGGAAGCCCAAGAGCAAGGAACAGAAAAGGGGGTGTACTCGACAAGCCATCCTGGTTGCCAAGGACTACCCAGGCTGCCAATGTACCTTTGCTGTAACCTGAAGTACCTGCCAAGAGAAGCCAAGTAAACCAGGTTGAAACTCAGCATTGTGTCAGACTGTTCATTTCGTGCCTGTGGAGCGGTAGACTGAAATGCCGCACAAGCAGCAGGAGCCTGCCTGAAAGTATTCCCGATCCTTCCCTGCAGCCAGCTCTGCCCTGCTGACCCTCCATCACCCAACTCCCTTCCACTTCGGATGCCCTGGGGACATGGGGAGCCAAACCATCACAGCTACTACTCCATCACCCCCAGAGGTCCCAGACCGCAGCAGCGGCCCTACCGGCCGCCTTCCATGGGTGGCATCACGACAAGCTCTTTTTTATTTTACTTTTATTTTTACCTCTTTCAACCCCCTTTTTACTGACTGCCCAATAGGGGACCACAGACCTGGTCACGCCACGGTGACAGCCCACAGCCCCGACAATGTAAGGAGGGCCAGGTTCGAGTACCCCATGGTCCCTGCTGGGGCGAGTCACATGTGCCGAGGAGGAGGAGGCAAAGAGAGAAGAGGAGGAGGCTGACACACAGAGGATTTTGGGAGGAACGGTCTGGCAGAGATGTTAGGACTTAGTGACCAGGCCTCTCGGACCGCCTAAGTAATGACTTACATACTTGGCGGGAAATAATAAAAATTGTTTCTTTCGGAGTACGGGGGAAGTGGGGGAAGTGTAGAGACCTTCACAGAATGCAGCATAGACGCTACCGAAGACGGTGCTTTCAGTTTCAGTTTCACTTAATATAAACTACAACTACTTCAGCAACCTCTTTATGTAGCATGAATGTCACACTCTTTGTCCTTGCGAATAACAACCACCACAATGTCCTTCCTAAAGGGTACTTCACACACTACAACATCGCTAGCGATATCTCTGAAACGTCACAGGTATCATGACGTAACAGCGACCTCTCCAGCAATGTTGCAGTGTGTGACACGCATCAGCGACCTGGCCCCTGCTGTGAGGTCACTGATCACTACAAATCGTTCAGGACCATTTTTGGTCCTTGGTCTCCCGCTGGTCAGCACACATTGGCGTGTGTGACAGCGAGAGACCAACGATCAGCGATCTCCCAGCTAATGCCCAGTGCTGCACATTAGATGCTAAGAACTGGTAACCAGGGTAAATATCGGATAGCTAAGCAGCGCTCTCTGCTTAGTTACCCGTTGTTTATCCTGGATACCAGTGTCCTCCAGCTTAGCCCAACACCTGCCACCCTCACGACATTGTACTCTTTTACTATTTGGTCTTGCTACACCTGCTACAATTTGCTACTCTGGATCCTTGCTCTCTGTTGCATTGTAGTAAATACAGCGCTGAACACAGTCCATATTTAAATCTTGCAATTGGCAATTCACAGAATCAATGTAAGTCCAGAGAAATCATAGAGACACCCAGTAGGAAACATCTTTATATAATATAATAATCAATGGCAAGACAAGGCATTTTGGCTTTCATTGAACCTTGATCCTACTGTCTCAAAATGCTGGAATACAAATGCATTAGCCGCTAGTAGCACTGTACACTGGCAATCAAAAATAGAGAACAATGTATGATCACTAGGGATGGGCGAATCTACTCGCTAGGACTCGTTACTCGGCGAGTAGTAAGGGACTCGCAGGACTAAGTACTCTGCGAGTTTCCCAGCGTTTACTCGCACGAGTCCAATGCAAATCAATGGCAAACGCTGACAAAACTAGGATTGCCATTGTCTTGCATTAGACTCGGCTACTGTGCCAGTGATAGCAGGGAAACTCGCAAAGTAACTGCTGTTACTTTGGGAGCCGAGTCCAGCTATCTTCTCTGTGCAGGCTGCCGCAGCTCCAGGGTCCTAGAGCCCGCCTGCTCACAGAGATGATGTAGCAGTGCTGAGATTGTTCTCAGTTTGCTCATTCCCTGTGCATAGACATCTATATCTATGCACAGGGGATGTAGCAGAGAGGACATCGCGTTTTGGACTGCATCGGACAGAAGAGGATTTTTTTAATTAAAGATGGAGTCCCTAATGGCTTTTTTTTTATTTTAAATAAAAAAATTTCTCTGTGTTGTGTTTTTTTAACCCTTTATTGGAGATTCTTAGTGGCTGGGTCAAACGTGGCCTGACATTAAGAATCTCGGGCTTAATACCAGCTTGTATAACAAAGCTGGTATTAACCCCTTTATTACCCAGCGTGCCACTGCCACCTGGGCCGCTGGAAGAGCGGGGTTCAGCGCCAGAGGATGGCGCTTCAATGAACGCGCCATCTTCTGGGGCGGCTGCGGGCTGCAATTTGCAGCGGGGGGTGCCCAGAAAGCTTGGGCATCCCTGCGCTGCGGATTCCAGCCCCCAGCTGCTTAGCTGTACCTGGCTAGACATAGAAATTGCGCGGAGCCCCACGCATTTTTTTTTTATTATTTCATGAAATTCATGAAATAATAAAAAAAAGGGCTCCCCTATATTCTTGTGTCCGGCCAGGTACAAATAGGCACCTGGGGGTTGGGGGCAGCCCGTCGCTGCCTGCTGGATCCGGCTGGTTCCAGAAATACGGTGAAGCCCACGTGAAATTTTTTTCTGACAAATCCATAAAACAATGTAAATAAAAGGGACTGCATCTTTATTAACCCTGGACCATGGGCGAGGTGTTAATAAAGATGCAGTCCCTTTTTTAGGATTGTTTTATTGATTTTTCAGAAAAAAAATTACATGGGCTTCGCCGTATTTCTGGAACCAGCCGGATCCAGCAGGCAGCGACGGGCTGCCCCCAACCCCCAGGTGCCTATTTGTACCTGGCCAGACACAAGAATATAGGGGAGCCCTTTTTTTTAATTATTTCATGAATTTCATGACATAATTAAAAAGAAATGCGTGGGGCTCCGCGCAATTTCTATGTCTAGCCAGGTACAGCTAAGCAGCTGGGGGCTGGAATTCGCAGCGCAGGGATGCCCAAGCTTTCTGGGCACCCCCCGCTGCAAATTGCAGCCCGCAGCCGCCCCAGAAGATGGCGTGTTCATTGAAGCGCCATCCTCTGGCGCTGAACCCCGCTCTTCCAGCGGCCCTGGTGGCGGTGGCACGCTGGGTAATAAAGAGGTTAGGGCCAGCTTTGTATTATCAGCTGGCCCTAAGCCCGAAATTTATGGCGGTCACGCCAATATTAGACATGACCGCCATGAATTTCTATTAAAAAAAACACAACACAGAGAAAAATTTTTATTAGAAATAAAAAAAAAAAGCCATTAGGGACTCCATCTTTAATTAAAAAAATCCTCTTCCGTCCGACGCAGTCCAAAACGCGATGTCCTCTCTGCTCATCCCTGTGCATAGATATAGATGTCTATGCACAGGGAATGAGCAGACTGAGAACAATCTCAGCTCTGCTACATCAGGCAGCAGGAGGGCACTAGGACCCTGGAGCTGCGGCAGCCAGCACACAGAGCAGACAGGACTCTTATCTGTGCGAGTTTCCCAGCGATTACTTGCACAGTAAATGAGTCCAATGCAAATCAATGGCAAAACTAGGATTGCTTTAGGCTGAAGCTTCCGAGACACATCTGTGATTTGTAAATCGCACACTACTTGCTATTACTCCCTTCCCCATTCATTAACATTGGACTCGCTAGACTCGCAACGAGTAGCGAGTCCTGGGCTCGGACTCGCTAGAGTCAAGCGATTCCGAGTAATTTAGGATTCGCCCATCACTAATGATCACTTGTTTTTTTTCAGACAGAATGTAATCTACATTGATCAACATTTGGCGGTTTTTGTGTAAGGGGTACACCATGTACCTAGAACAGTGTTTTCCAAAATAACCAAAGTTTATCAACTTAAAGCCTTTATTTTACACAAAATGTGATGATCATAATTACAGAACAGCAATGACTGTAGCACAGAGAAAGATTATAACTAAATTTTGTGAAGGTTACAACAGTCACCAATCAGTAGGAAGTGTACAGGCCTTTGCTTTATACAGGACTTTACTTTGAATGACTTCAGCACATCTGGGGCTACAGGACATCACTAGTCTCTCACACGGCTCTGGTGGGATTTGGGTCCACTCTTCTTACAGTATCTTCCACAGTTCTGTGACTGTTGTGGGTTTCTTGGCCATAACTTTGTCACCAAGGATTTTCCAGAGGTTTTCTATTCTGGGTTTAGATCAGAACTCTGGGCCCATTTCACTGTTTGATTGTTTTCTGTTTCAATGAACTGCTTTACCCATTTTGCTATGTAACAGGGGGCATTGAACTGTATGAAAATTGCTGCCTGATTAAGTGCTGAACACAAAGAACCACATGTTGTTGAATAAGGTTCTGATACACACTTGCATTTACTCTGCCATGTAGCTGTATGAGAGGTACAACCCCTGAAGCAGAAAACATTCCCCGACCCATGACAATTCCTCCATTACCTTTCACTGACTTCTTTACACACATTGGGTTCAGTCTTGAACCAGTGTGTTGTGGTTTTTATAGGTCCCCATCTTGGGCCCCTTCATGACATCTATATTTCCCTGTCCTGGGTTCCAGTTCTGCATAAAAAAAAAACACTTTACTCACTTCACCAACTATCCTGCAGTCTCCAGCGCAGGAGAATCAATGAGTTGCAGGCGCATGCACAGATAGCAAAGTCCCAGAGTGAGGACGTCATCGCCCTGAGACTGACCTCCTGTGTACGCGCTGGCAGCATCACTCTGCTGTGTTCCATAGGAGACAGTGTTAGGGCAGGGAGATCGCGTATCCCTGATCTACAGCTCAGAGACTAATCATATCAGTGAGCAGTGCACACTGATATGATTAACAGTAGTGGTAGCTCCGGGTGGGCCCCTGGGATCAGTCACTGGCAGGCCCTCTCTTTGTTCAGCACGGGAGCCCACCGGAGCTCCGGTAGGCCAGTCTGACCCTGTTTGCAATACCCATAGCTTGAATCGGCCGTAAAAATACATCTCTTTAGATGAGCCCATCACCTCACCCCATTTATCCATTCTTATCCAGCCCTTTTACAATATTTTCTTCCAAATCTGGCCTCTTGGGTTATCTGTCTACACCCCCATGAATTATATAGCACTTTATCTGTACTTGGACAGATCCCGACTGGTGACCGGTTCATGCAGCATAAGTGAATCTCCTCAAATTTATTATATTGATAGCTGGCCATATATGAAAGCACTTTTTACCATTTACCTTTTGAGCCTCCCCCATTTCCTCATAGATTGTAAGCTTGTGAGCAGGGCCTTCACTCCTCTTGGTATCTGTTGAATTCTCTGTTAGGCTAGGGTCACACTTGCGGTTGTTTATTCAAATCCGGATCCGGATTTGACAATTAAAAATGATCAAATCCGGATCCGAAGCCATAGGCTGCAATAGAAAATCCGAATTGCATTTGATGCAATCCGGTTACCGCATCAGGTTTTGCTGCCTGCGGTAAAAATCATGCAGGCTGCATTTTTCGGAGCCTTTGAAAAACAAGATAATTTTTATAATGGACACCAATGGCAACCGGATCCGGAACCGCAAGGTACATCCGGTTTTTGGTGCCACAATGTTTTCTCATTACAGATTTGGATCCATAACTGGATCCAGATCTGCAATGTGATGCCAAATGTGACGGCACACGGTAATACCAGATCCAGTAATGGATGCAGTTACCGGATTGTGCCTTCGAAATGTGACCCCAGTCTCACTCTGTATTGTGTCATCGTCTGTCTAGGGTTTAGAAGGCAAAATGTGGTTACCGCATCGGTAATCTCATGTCCCTTCAGACTAATTTTGCCCTCCAAGTGTGTCCCTAAATCCGCATGCAGTAAACAGGTTGTTACTTAATGTGGCATCCGGTTGTCGGATGCAGTAAATGTTGTGGTAATACAAACGTTCCCCGGCTTCCCAGCATGGTTTTTGTTGTTCGAGAATTCAATCGGTTGAAATCGGATTGTCCCGGATTGGGCGAATCCGGGAAAATCTGGTTTTGTCCGATTTTTGCAAGGGACTACAGGAATCATCCATGACCCTTTTGGTCCCGTGGACTGAAAACGGATTCACCCGGATCCACCCGGACAGTAAAAAACCGGACGCCAAAGCACTTCCATCTGGTGAATCCGGAGCCATAGGAAAAGATTGCGGCATACTGCCATTCATGTGTGGCAAAATTCAGTTACCGTACCTGGCTCCACTCACATTTGCGGTTTCCAGTTGAAATCCGGATACGGATTAGAAACCTGTCCGAAAAACGTTGCTTGCATGATTTTTACCGCACATCGGAAAACCGGATCAGGGAAACACAACACTGTTGAGGCGATCCGGTTTTTGTATTGCTGCCTATGGGTGCGGATCCGGTTTTGAGCATTTTTCATGCTCAAAACCGGATCAGGATGTGCAATTGCAACCGCAAATGTGACCCTAGCCTATGTCCCCTCTGAATTGTAAAGTGCTGCGGAATATGTTTGGCGCTATTGTCATGGCAATAAATAGTTAATAATTTATACAAGTTTATTGAAGCAATTCAGAAACCTTCCAACAGCATGTTTATATGAATCCTTGCACTTTCCTCTAGTTATCTTTTCCTCTCTTTTATCCTCCCCTCCTCTAGAATTCTTCTGTCTCAGATTCTACATAATGTTTTGAGTTAGATGTAGCAGTGTGGAAGCTCTTATCAAGATGTTACCGTACCGACTGTACTAATCCAAGGCTGAATTGAAATACTAACCCACAGAATATGGTTGAATGTTCTCTTCAGAATAAAATGTAGATTCAGCATAATATGATGCAATCACCCCTAGTAACACCCCTAATATCCCTTTAAGGAGCCGTATAAAACTGGCTACCCCTCCCTTAATAAAGGTCTTTGTCATAAGCTCTACTTTGACATGGATGTCAGCGTGGTTCTTATGGTGGCGTGCACACACTTAGACAAAGCATCAATTTGGCGGCAGACACTTAAGAGGACAGCCCACCCAAAAGGTGTGGAGGGCTCCCATTACGGTTGGCGCACCAGCGTGGGGCTCGGATGAGATGTCCAGAGGATGACAGCCACACCTGAACCTCCATTCCCAGGACTAGAAAAGAAGGGAGATACAAGAGGCGCAGATTGTGCCCTATCAAACAGACACTATAGTTCTTATGTGGATTATAAGTGTATCCACTCACCTTTTATGGTTGTGAGACCCACAACCAGTTTAAAAGCATAAGGCAGCTGCTGCAGAACCTCCACCAACGCCACAAAACCGCGGGAAATCAGAAGATAAAACTGGAATGGTATCCACGGTCCGCGCTGCTGCTCTTTATCCAAGGAATCCACGAGAGGTTATTACCATCAAAAGTTCTTTATTTCATCACACCAACGCGTTTCGGTGCTGTCCCAGGAAGGTGCTGGGACAGCACCGAAACGCGTTGGTGTGATGAAATAAAGAACTTTTGATGGTAATAACCTCTTGTGGATTCCTTGGATAAAGAGCAGCAGCGCGGACCGTGAATACCATTCCAGTTTTATCTTCCATTCCCAGGACGGATCATACACGAGGGGTAAACCTGCAGGCTACAAAGAGGTAAGAAAATAATTTATCTTACCTAACATTCTCCTGTGTCTCCGTGCAGGGATGGAGGTAGCTGGCTGTCAGACTCGGACATAGATGACCGGATCTGAGAAGTCCTAGCCCTTGCAACCCGGTCCTGAGAATTCCTTAAGTGTCTGCCTTATTTGTGCTCTTGCAACCCGGTCCTGAGAATTCCTTAATTATCTGATCTGTTTATGTCAGTGCTATCATTGCTGCAGTTTCAGTACAGAGAAAGGCACGGAGAGACGGGCTGAGTAGGGAGATTCTGTTTCCCTGGCTTTCCGGCCCCTAATAAGGGCTGATGGTTTTCCGGCGCCTGAGAGGGAGGCTGATGGTTTATTTCACTACTGGTTCCAGCCTCTGATACGGCTGATGGTTTTCCCACCCCCCGTGCGCAAGCTAAGGACGGAGTATAGTGTTAGTAGTCCTGGCTGCGGTGGTGGATGAGTATGTAATTTACATAAATGATTGTAGTGATGATATTGTTCTGTCTCTCCAATATTGTGCCCCTTGTGCAGACAAGGTATAGAGCTAGCAATTACGCCCGCTGGCTGGATAATAAATCGTGTTACTGACGTGCCATATGCACTTGAGGAAACTGGTTATATAGCACTTCTCCAGTACTCAAGGTGTTCAGACAAAATATACATGCCCAGCTAACGATAGTCAATCCGCAAGGGGTTTTGTTGTAAGAAGTATATGCAAGAAAGTTATATGACCCAGTTGTTGCCCACTGAGGTGTAGAGGGGGCCGACACAGTTTGATGTTTTATCTGTTTTATCTGTTTGGTGACAACCATTCCAATCCCAGTCCTCAGACTGACTGACTGACTCGAGTTACGCAACCAGTTACAGTCCTCCGACTAACTGCCTTCCTAACACCACTGACTAGTTTCCATAACATGGCCACAGTGTAAGCAAGGTGTGAAGCTTGCCATTTCTGCTGACTTGATTACAGACCCATTTCACCTCTCTTCCCTTCCCCCCAAGGTTTAGAGTGTTCAGGATAAACATTCATGCCTGGCTCACTGACGGTATCCCAGTTGACTCCCCTTTATACAACCCTGCTGACAGTGGTGACCTTGAGGGGTGGGCAGCCATAGCCAAGATAGAGGTACGGAGACTTGGATTTAAGCTATAACATGGGTGTTAATCAGTCAAAGCCTCAGAAAGTTACCCCCAAAAGACCTGGTGGCAGAGAAAAAAAAGGGAAGAAGTATGTGAAAAAGGGGAAGAAGGTTGTGAAAAATATGAAGGTCCTCTTAAAACTAGTGGGATCCACAACCCATGGAGGATGCTTAGATGAGAAAGAGTGGAAGGAAGTGATAACAAGTAAGAGAGGGCTTTTGAA
This sequence comes from Allobates femoralis, assembly GCA_033576535.1. NCBI lineage: Eukaryota > Metazoa > Chordata > Amphibia > Anura > Aromobatidae > Allobates > Allobates femoralis. The sequence continues at coordinate 470,285,095 of JARQOC010000002.1, read as the reverse complement.
GGATGCCAAGGTTTTGGAAGATGCCGAAGCATGGTATAAAACTGCTCGGGATACGAGGAAGTTATTGTGGATTAAACATCGTGACCCTGCTACTGGTGAATACACGTATACTCCACCACCTGACAAGATGACACTGGCAGAAGCTGCTGCACCCGTGCCTATGCACACACATTCTAGATACCCACACAGACCCACCACCCTGTGTCCAGTTCTCAATATGGATGGCACACCTTACACTCCAGCGAACCAGGGTGCACCCACTTCCTCTCAAGCTGCCGTCTTAGCACAGACCAGACCCTGCTCTGCAGCAGTATCCAGAATATACATGAACAGGGACGGAGATGAAATAAGAGATGGAGAGGAGGAGGCTGCCGAAGAAGAATACCAGAAGGCATGGGGACAGGAGAATTTCTCAGTTGGGCCTGGAGCTAGGCCAAAAATTCCACAGTATCCCTCCCCAGCCTCAGTGGATCTCCTCTCATCACTAGAAAATCATGGAAGCATGCCTTTAATGAAGACAGAACTGTCACAATTGGGAGCAGCAGGTGGAGACGAGCAGACACATCACCGGCTACAGTCTACTGCCCCGGCACAGCACACTCCCCAGGATAGGGGAGATGGGAGACAGACATTATCAATGTACAGGGGTACGCAGGCCACAGCTGGCAGCTCTACGCATGGCTCAGATCCACCACCCCGACTGGCACAGTATGAAGACCCTCCACAGCATGTTTCCAGTCCTAGGCGAAGCAGATATGTCTCCTGGAAACCTCAGGAAGCTGCCACCTTACTGGACCCTGACAAGCAACCTATTCCCTTTCATCAGAAGATGAGCCAGATTCAGAAGACTCATGCTGCCTCATGGGAAGATCTTACAGGATTGGCTCAAAGCAGGAGACTCCTTCTGGCCAGTAATGCACCCAGCTCTGGAGCCTGCACCAGGTACTCGGGAATATCGTAGAACATTTAAGTCTGGTGTAGCTTTCTTACTCAAGCTGCATGCCTGGGCTAAGGACCGTCTGGCAGAACAAGCAACCTCTGTCCAAGACATAATGCAAGAAAAAGGAGAAAGTGTAGAGAAGTTTTACTACCGCCTGAATCAGATGTTCACAGACCTGGGATTTGATCACCATGAGAAGTCCCATCGACAGATATGGATACAAGCCTTTGTCCAAGGTCTTCTTGAACCCATACAGAAGCAGGTCCAGATGACTAGACCTGAATACAGACGATTAGATCCAGTTGCCTGTGGAGCACCTTCGTGCATGAGAGCTGTCTTTGCAACCCACCTACTGCTGGATAAGACTGCTGATGTTATTCTGGGCCACTGTCTGAAGGTGAAGACTCCACATGATATCACTGCCATTCTGGCCCAGACCCAACCTAAACATCTCTTTGTTGCACGTCACCTACGGCTACAATGTTCCCTTCTACTCCCAGACAATGTGACAATCTCCAGGTGTGATGTCCTGAACCCTACAACTCTCCTCCCTCTTCCAAGGGGAGAATGTGACGTCTCTGTCACTTCGGTGGAAGAGGAAGCCGACTTTGAAATGGCTCAGCACGACTGTCTGGTGCTTACGAGACAAGAAACCTCCGGATTTGACACAGTCACAGATACGCCGCTGGAAGACCCAGATTTGACTCTCTTCGTGGAAGGATCAAGATATGCGAACCAAGAAGGACGATATCACATGGGTATGGCGGTGGTCACAGAAGATACTGTGTTGATGGCCAAACCACTACCCGCGTCCATGTCTGCACAGGAAGCAGAATTGGCTGCATTGACCGAAGGTTGCAAGATGGCAGCCCAGAAGAAAGCGAACATTTATACCGATTCCCGCTATGGATTTGGCATCTGCCATGACTACGGGCCTATCTGGAGGGCGAGAGACTTCATTACAGCCAATGGAACTCCAATACGCCACCATAGAGCGGTGAAGGAATTGCTGGAGTCCTTGCTGATGCCAGAGTCGTGGTACTTAAGGTAAAGGCACACACTGGAGGGACCTCAAGAGAAGCCGTGGGGAATGACTTGGCTGACAGGGCAGCAAGGGAAGCAGCAGTGAAGCCACTCATCACAGAATCCTCCAACTTGTATCTCTTGACAGACTCAGGACATAAAGAAGACGGATGAACAATCCTGGGAGAACATGGTCCTGACGCTGCAGAAGCAAGCATCCAATGAAGAGAAGGGAAAATGGATCCAAGATGGAGCTGTGCAAGATGAGAAGCATCTGATACTACTGAAACAAAAACAATGCCTCCCACGAGCCCTCTACCCAATGATTGCCAGATGGGTCCATGGCGCCACCCATCAATCAAAAATGAAGATGCACAATCTTGTGAGACAGTACTACCACGACGCACCTGGCTTTTCAACAATGGCAGCAAATTACACCAGAGGATGCCTAGTCTGTGCCCGGTGTAACCCAGGAAAAACAGAGAAAACTCCACAGAAGTGTACACCTAGACCTTTGTACCCTTTCCAACGCATACAGATTGACCACATTCAGATGCCATCCTCAGGAGGATTTGAATATGCACTGGTAGTCATGGACATATTCTCTGGATGGCCAGAAGCTTTCCCTGTGAAGAACCAATCTGCTAAAACCACTGCAAAGAAACTCCTCTCAGAGATAGTGTGCAGATATGGGGTCCCAGAAACCATAGAGAGTAACCAAGGGCCAACATTCACAGCCAATCTGACCAAAGAGATATGGCAGGCCCTGAGGACAGAGTTAGCCCTTCATACTCCATATCATCCCGAAAGTTCTGGAAAGGTCGAGAGATTAAACGGGATATTAAAGGCAAAAATGCTGAAAGCGGCACAGGAAACGGGGAAGCCGTGGCATGAAAGTCTTCTCCTCGCATTGTTCAGTGTCAGACACACTCCGGCTAGTGCAACTAAGCTAAGTCCCTATGAGATTCTGTTTGGAAGTGCCCCCAGACTAGGGTTGTATTTCCCCCAACAGTTAACCCTACAGTATGACAGTTTGACTAAGTTTGTTATTGAATTAACAAAGCATTTGACTAAAATACATTCTCGAGTTTTTTCTCTCTCCCAGATCCTCAAAGCTTGGAAGGAACCCATCAGATCCAGCCAGGAGATTGGGTTCTCATCAAAAGATTCAGTAGACGTGCTCTTGATCCCAGATATGACAGCCCCTTCCATGTCCTGCTGTTCACCTCCACGGCTGTGAAGGTTGAAGGAAGGCCTACATGGATCCACGCATCCCACTGCAAGAAGGCACCAGATCCAGAAGCCAAAAATGGTTGTTTTGCTCCTTATTCCTGATATATACTCAGTATAAAGCAGGGGGGAGCAGATCACAAGAGGGTGGAAGGTCATGTAGGATAGAATATGGGAGATCATACGGGAGGTCATGTTAGTATCACAGCTACAAGGGTCACATATCAGTTTGACTTCTGCACCATAGTAAACAGATGCACACGAGATCTACAACAGCTATGGGTAATATGGGGGATATAGACCAGTCCAGGCAAAAGAACACAAAGATAAATGGGGTAGAAGCCTGCCAGACCACATGATCCTGACCAAGGGTAGATGGGAGCATAGCCAAAGCCCTAAAAGGACTCACAGACCTGTCAGAAGGATTAACTCATAATTCTGGTGTTAAGGATCCATGGGACACTTGGTTTGGGTGGTGGGATGGATGGCAGAGAGCACTTATCAAACTAGGTATAGTAATCCTTTGTGTTCTATTCGTAGTGGCTCTAATTTCATGCTGTGTAATACCTTCATCAAGAAGATGATGTCTCACGTCATGAAGAAGACAGTGACAACAATGTATGCAGATCTCAGAGGCCCTGATGATGACGAAGATATATACGCCTGAGAGTGATGCCATTGCCAATGTCGCAAGACCCCTTGGAGAAATACAAGAACTTGAGACCCATCTTAGAAGATAGAGCAGGGACAGTTTAGGGTGCGGCTAAGGCCAACTGCAAAGGGATTACAATATTACGGTTTATCTCAATGTTAGTGAAGTCTCCTCCCCTTTCCTCTATCTTTTCCCCCTCCGCCGCCTAGGGCAAAGAATTAGGGTAAGATTTTGAATGTCTCCAAAGGGGGGAATGTCTTGGCAATAAATAGTTAATAATTTATATACGTTTATTGAAGTCATTCAGAAACCTTCCAACAGCATGTTTATATGAATCCTTGCACTTTCCTCTAGTTATCTTTTCCTCTCCTTTATCCTCCCCTCCTCTAGAATTCTTCTGTCTCAGATTCTACATAATGTTTTGAGTTAGATGTAGCAGTGTGAAAGCTCTTATCAAGATGTTCCCGTACCATAAAGCCCTGGGTGACACCAGTGTGGCATAGTGCACCTACATAAAGCCCTGGGTGATACCAGCCTGGCATAGTGCACCTACATAAAGCCCTGGGTGACACCAGCCTGGGATAGTGCACCTACATAAAGCCCTGGGTAATAGCAGCCTGGCATAGTGCACCTACATAAAGCCCTAGGTGATACCAGCCTGGCATAGTGCACCTACATAAAGCACTGGGTGACACCAGCCTGGCATAGTGCACCTACATAAAGCCCTGGGTGACACCAGCGTGGCATAGTGCACCTACATAAAGCCCTGGGTGATACCAGCCCAGCATAGTGCACCTACATAAAGCACTGGGTGACACCAGCCTGGCATAGTGCACCTACATAAAGCCCTAGGTGATACCAGCCTGGCATAGTGCACCTACATAAAGCCCTAGGTGATACCAGCCTGGCATAGTGCACCTATATAAAGCTCTGGGTGACACCAGCCTGGGATAGTGCACCTACATAAAGCCCTGGGTAATACCAGCCTGGCATAGTGCACCTACATAAAGCCCTAGGTGATACCAGCCTGGCATAGTGCACCTACATAAAGCCCTAGGTGATACCAGCCTGGCATAGTGCACCTACATAAAGCCCTGGGTGACACCAGGGTTGAGTCTAGAGAATACAGGCTCCTTGCAGGTCCTGACTGCAGCCCATACAGTCAACCTGGTTCACTACTGAAGACGCTAGAGAATACATGCTCCTTCGAGGTGTATATTAGTGGCTACATCAGAATGTATGGACTCCTTCCAGGTCCTTACTGCAGGCCATACAGTTTAGCTGGTTCACCGCTGAAGACACTACACAGTGGGGGCTGCTTCCTGGTACATATTAGTGACTACATCTGGATGTATGAGCTCCTTCCAGGCAGGGTGTAACGATCGGGCTCATAAGAGTCATGACCAGGCCCGCCGACCCCTGACCCCAGCGCCTGCTTCACATGGATGTGTGTCCCCGTGGATGTATATCTATGTCACTGCACGGCAGTCTGCCCAGGCCAGTCCCAAGGCAGTCCCATGGCCGCTGGAGGACTGGAATTGTACCTTTAATTGTGGCTGAAAAATTTAGTTGTTCCGCGGCCCAGTGTGCAGCACCGTGATGAGGTCATCACACTGCGGCATGCGGGAATGGCAAGCGTTCACTCCATGAGTTCCCCGAAATTAAGACATACCCTAAAAATAAGATATACTGAGGGGGTTTGCATAGCTGCTAAATATATGTATCCATATGGCCGCGGTATGAGAGGCATGTGTGCCACAGAGCTTCTACCATCCCGCCCTAATCTCTACCATCCCACAAATTTGGCACCTCTCATCGTTTCCACCACTGAGGCACACATAGCTGTGCCCCTTTCCTCTGGGTAGTTCATGAGGCCACTGAAGACCACTCTGCAGGTACTGTCCCCCCCTCCCACCTTAAGGCTGCCAGCCTACATCTATCCCTGACAGAGGCCCATCCACCAACCTATGGGCCGAGAAGTCACTGGACCCCGATAGCGAGCACCGCCCAAACCTGACGAGCGCCTTCCCAGCCGTAACTGTGTCGGCGGTGACGGCCGCAAGCGGGTCCCCCGCTTCTCGCTGCGGGGCTTTTGCTTCCGGTGTGCTCCCGGACTTGGCAGTCCCGCTCCTCTTTAGCAATGGCCCGCCCCAGCTGTACCTCCATCCTGGCCCGTCCACTTATACTGCTACCTCTGCATCCCAGAACTTCTTAGCTCTGACCACGACCCCTCCTATCTCCTACATCCCTGCCCAGCACGAAAGACACAAGCCCAGGGAAGCACCTTACAGTACAAGCTGGTGGGCTTGCCACGCACCAGTCCCTGCCGAATGCCTGGACCAGCTGCACAACGCAAACGGCCTACACCCTGGCATTGATTCATCACCACCGATCATCTCTTGCTGCTGCTGATCCCCAGCTGCATCTGATCCCTGGCCACACCTGATCCCTGGCTGCATCTGATCCCTGGCTATACCAGACCCCTGGCTGCATCTGATCCCTAGCTGCACCTGACCCCTGGCTGCATCTGATCCCTGGTTGCACCTGATCCCTGGCTGCATCTGACCCATGGCTGCATCTGATCTCTGGCTGCATCAGATCCCCGGCTGCATCTGATCCCTAGCTGCACCTGACCCTTGGCTGCATTTCATCCTCGGCTGCATCTGATCCCTGGCTGCACCTGACCCCTGGCCGCATCTGACCCCTGGCTGCATCTGATCCCCGGCTGCATCTGAACCTTGGCTGCATCTGATCCCTGGATGCACTTGAACATGCAGTCGTGACTTTGTACGACTTCATCACCATCACACATCCTTCCACTGCATCTAATCCCTGGCTACATCAGACCCCTGTCTGCATCTCATCCCCTGCCATACCTCATCCCTATGTGTTATACACTTGGTCCTGACTTGACTCGACTTCAACTGTGAGCCATTGTGTGGCTCAGACGGGAGGTGGGTATTTTGATTTATGAGTGCAGATTTCGCTACACTTCTTTTTATGGCAGCCATGTCACTTTTTCCAATGCCTTTGCACTACTAGTAATGTGGAAACCCCCTATATTTCAGTTAAAAGATGGCAGACCTGAGTGTGGTATTTTTTTTAAACATTTTTTTGGGTGAAGTTTAAGGTATTATTGGTGGCATTTTCTGTTAGGCCGGTTTCACATCACGATTTTGGACTGTCCGTGGGGATCCATGTTTTGACAGGATCCCTGAAAATCGGATGGCAAATAGCCATCCGTTTCTGATTTGATGCAGGATCCGTGTGGATCCTGTTCTCCCTGCATCTTCTCTATCTGTCCCTCTTCTATCTCTGCTCCCCCCTGTCCTCACCCCTATCCTCTCCCCTCCAGTATCTAAAAAATAAAAGAAAATCCTCCCAGAGGATACATTACCTTCCGCCAGCTCCATGCGACAGTCACTAATGTATCCTCTGGGAGGATTTTTTTTTATTTTTTAGATACCGGAGGGAAGAGGACAGGGAGTAAGACAGGGGGGAGAGGATAGGGGGGAGCAGAGATAGAAGAGGGACAGGCAGGGTTATGTACTGAGCACTGCCTCTGGGCATGCCCAGTACATAATCACAGAGCAGACATCGGATCAGATTTAGAATCGGATCCGATGTCCATAGGCTCCCATTGTGTAGCCCTATGGACCATCATGGACCCGTCACGGATCCGTGGTGTCTGATTTTTGTCACGGACACCAAAATTGCAGCAGGCCGTGATTTTGGCTCCGTGACTAAATTGGAAGGCTACGGATTGTTCTTAAATCGGAAGGCTAAAAGGACACATCCGAGCACAAATTGCATCCGAGTGTATTTGTTTTGAAATGGATACACTCGGATGCCTCAAAATCGTGATGCAAAAGGTTATCTAAGGCCAGTTTCACATCAGTTCACATGTATTCAGTGCTCTAAGCTAAGCACTTCCTAAATATCTGAAACACACGGTTCATGTGAAACTCGAGGTGGATCCATTTACTAATGAGGCGACAGCTTTGCTCCAGACTCAAACCTGTGGTCACCTGCTCTTTTGTGCTTAAAAAGAGGGACACTGTCAGATCATAAGCCAGACACTATTCAGACAGAATCCCTTATGGCCAAAGTATTAAGTGTTTACACATAATCCCTGGTGTAAGTGATCAGCGTTTAGCACAAGATAAGTGTGAGCCGAGCCTTACTATGATCTTTAGGAGGAAAAATAAATCAACAGCAGGTCAACAATTGTTATTATATATTTATTTATTTTTACGCCGCTCACTGTGCGGTATAGGTGATTACACGGCTTTATTCTTGGATCGGTGCAATCACAGCAATACCAGATTTCGATCTTATTTTTATGTTTGGCTGCTATTTCACAAACGAAGAAACACTGCGTGTTTGATTTGGTTCACATTTTGCATTGCCTTATTTTGAGAGCTCTTTTTCTGTAAATGTGCCAATATAGTCATGTAAGGGCTTTTTTATGTGCGTGACGAGTTGTATTGGTAATATTTTCGGCCATGCATTTTTTTCATCACTTTCTGATTTTTAATAAGCACATCACCCTCTCCCTCCGTTTGATTCACACATTCTTCACCCACATCCTCCTTCTTGTTTGTTTCACATATATCGCCCGCACACTCTTCCCCCATGTGTTGCTCTTACACTCCCCACCCTCTCTCCTTTTCAGTGATTACATTACGGAAAGGGAAGGGGGAGGGGAAACAGTGTCTTCAGCTCCTGTATGGAGGCCTCTACACCATCCTTCTGTCACCTCTGCAGGCACTGTCGAGTGACGTCAGCTGACCTGATCACGTTGCTGATGTCTCCCTGACCTGGAATGCCAGGAAAAGTGTGCTGGTTCCAATGTACAGAGTGTCTGACACTTGTACAACTGATTGCAGGAAACCAGCATGTGCAGTTTCTCTGACCCACTGGCAGCTGACAACGTGTCAGAGAATAGCTGGCTCCTACTATGGGGGAAGCAAGATATGCAGCCGGTGGGAAGATATCTCGGGCGCTGCATCAAAAGGCCCAAAGGTGCCCCCTGCCTGCTGTGCCCAGGGCAGATGTCCCACCAGTGCACCCCCCTGCATACGCCACCGATTATAGAAATGAAAATTCTGCCCATTGCTCTCAGTTTTATTATAACAAATATATAAAATAATTGTAACAAAAAGGAGAAAGTTTATAAATATTTTTATACAAATGTAGAACAACCAACTTTACAAATCAATATATAAAAAAGTGACGCTGGAGATAAGTGACAATGAAAGCAAATTCCTTTTGGACCCAAGTCCCCTGCGCTTCAGTTATGAAAATTGTTGAAAAATCTGATTTCTGTATTTATGATAAAATTCCTCGTTTAATACATTGGAGAACACACGAGCGGGGTATATCCTCTGCAACTCAAGGACATTCAATCTTGTAGCCATGAGATATGGCGGCATCAGGAAGGTAGTGTCCATTTGAGCCGTCCAGGTAACGCCGGAGGACAGATGTCCCCAGAGAAGAATATGTGAAATGACCAGAGCCCAGGAGGCGCCTGTGAGGATACCACAAGATGGCCTGGTGGCTGCAAAAAATAAAATCGGAGAAAGGGGAGTAGGGGGGGGGGGGGGGCAGGGGTGAGAAAGGCAGAAAAGGAGGAGGAGGAGGGAGCAAGAAAGGCAGAAAAGGAGGAGGATGGGGCAAGAAAGGCAGAAAAGGAGGAGGAGGAGGGGGCAAAGAAAGAGAAGGGCAGAAAAGGAGGATGAGGGGGCAAGAAAGGCAGAAAAGGGGGAGGAGGAGGGGGCAAGAATGGAGAAAAGGAGGGGGCAAGACAGGCAGACAAGAGGAGGGGGCAAAAGAAAGGCAGACGAGGAGAGGGAGGAGGGGGCAAGAAAGGCAGACAAGGAGGGGGCAAGACAAGCAGACAATGAGGAGGAGGGGGCAAGAAAGGCAGAAAAGGAGGAGGGGAGAAAGCTTGCCCAAAAGAAATAAAAGGGCAAGTGACCCCAAGACAGCAAACCCTAGCAAGCTAAGAGATAGAGAGAGGAAGGGGTTTTTGGAGTGATTATACTCATCTATCTGACATTATCAGACTCCCACAGTGTCACCTCTTCAGCAGCCTCATATGGATTGTAGAGACGAGCAGTGAAATGTTCTTCACAGGGAAGTGACCCTGCTGTAGATGGGGGAAATCCACAATACCTAGAAAAAATAAATAAAAAAATAATCATGCTGAACACTCAATACAAGTTGTGCCTGACTCCTATGGATACAAGGCTAAAACTGATCCACAGAGTCCGAGGACAGAACACGGCCCGAAAGTGGAGCTAACTTTTTTTTATGCAGTTTCAAACTTCCTGGTGGCCGAGCGGAAACACAGAGTCCTGCGCCCCCAATACTATCAATAAGAAAAAACTGTTTTAAAGGGATCCTGTCACCACGCAGGGCCTATTAAACTAAAAGCCACCTTCAGCAGCGCCTATGCTGCATTTAGTGAAGGAGTGAATGTGGCTCTTGTCCCCCTACCCACCCGGACACCAAAATAATCACTTTATGAGAAATTATTTTAGGTCCGGGAGGTATACTCCCCTCCAGGCCTAAACACCTCGCTGCTGTTACCCCACCTCCGGGAACCTCCTACTCTGTTCCTTGCGAGTGGTGCAGATCTCTCAGCTCTCGGGCATCTCCGTGAGCTCTGCCTGGAAGCTGAGGTCAGATGGTATCACATAGGCACCAGATCCCACCCAGAGTGACCTTATGCTGTATACAGACTGTGTGGCTGGGAATCTAGCAAGGAGGGAACAGGTGCAGTCACCAGATTCGAACCATGTGAGATGCCCGAGAGATCTGCGCAGGTGCAGATGCTGCTCTCAAGGAACAAAGTAGGAGGGTCCCGGAGGAGGGGTAACAGCAGTGAGGTGTTTAGGTCCTGGATGGGGAATATACCTCACAGACCTAAACTAATTTTTTAATAAGTAATTATTTTGGTGTCCCTGGGGAGTAATGGATAAGAGGCACCTTCACAAATGGCTCTTTTGGTATAATAGGCCCCATGCGAGTATCATGCCCTCTACCCACACAGATCCCCATCAAGCAGCAGCCCCATGCAAGTAACAGCAAAGAACCTGCCCACCTTCCCATGCAAATCCCTAGCAAGGAGCAGCCCCATGTAAGCATCATGTCCCCCGAGACCCCCAGCAAGCAGTCCCATGTAAGCATTGTTCCCTAGCCACTCCCGCAGACCCCCAACAAGAAGTCCCATGTAAGCATCATATTCCCCTACTCACTCAAATCCCCAGCAAGCAGTCCCATGTAAGCATTATGTTCCCCTACCCAATCAGATCCCTGAGAAACAGTCCCATGTAAGCATCATGTCCCCCCGCAGACCCCCAGAAAGCTAGCAGTCCCATGTAAGCTATTATGTTCCCTACCCACTCAGCAGTCCCATGTAGTATCATGCACCCCGCAGACCCCCAGCAAGCAGTCCATGTAAGCATTATGTTCCCCTAGCCACTCCCGCAGACCCCCAGAAAGCAGTCCCATGCAAGCATTATGTACCCTACTCACTCAGATCCCCAGCAAGCAGTCCCATGTAAGTATTATGTTCCCCTACCCAATCAGATTCCTGATAATCAGTCCCATGTAAGCATCATGACCCCCAAAATCCATGAGAAGCAGTCCCATGTAAGCATCATGGCCCCCGCATACCCCAGCAAGCAGTCCCATGTAAACACTGTTCCCTAACCACTCCCACAAACGCCCAGCAAGCAGTCCCATGTACGCATTATGTTCCCCTACTCACTCAGATCCCCAGCAAGCAGTCCCATGTAAGCATGTTCCCCTACCCACTCAGATCCTCAGCAAGCAGTCCCATGTAAGCATTATGTTCCCCTACCCACTCAGATCCCAGCAAGCTAGTCCCATGTACGCATTATGTTCCCCTACTCACTCAGATCCCAGCAAGCAGTCCCATGTAAGCATTATGTTCCCCTACCCACTCAGATTCCTGATAATCAGTCCCATGTAAGCATCATGACCCCCAAATCCATGAGAAGCAGTCCCATGTAAGCATCATGGCCCCCGCATACCCCATGTTCCCCTACCCACTCAGATCCTCAGCAAGCAGTCCCATGTAAGCATTATGTTCCCCTACCCACTCAGATCCCCAGCAAGCAGTCCCATGTACGCATTATGTTCCCCTACCCACTCAGATCCCCAGCAAGTAGTCCCATGTAATCATTATGTTCCCCTACCCACTCAGATTCTCAGCAAGCAGTCCCATGTAAGCATTATGCTCCCTTACCTACTCAGATTCCTGAGAAGCAGTTTACACACACAATCAGAAGTCATACTAATCTCCATGAAGAATTCGCCCTCTCAGGAGAAACCCCAGCCTCACAGAAGCCGCCACAATCCACACTGCAGCACGAGGGAAAGGGAGGGCACGCCCCTGAAATGAGGAAGCCCCGCCTCTTCTAGTGACCTCACACCTGCAAGCAGCCTGTATTCTCTAGCATCTACAGTGACACCAGCCTGGCATAGTGCAGTAATCAGACAGCACAAGGCAGAGGTGGCGATCACAGCCAATCACTGCAGAAGACCGAAGAATGCGGAAAAAAGGACACGCCCCCAGACGGCAAAAGGAGACATCCCTCAGCTCATGCCACAAAGACACGCCCCCCTCCACACAGCTCACACACGTGACCAGCTCACCGCGCATCCCATTGGTAGATGATTTTTTTACCGGCTCTGTCACTCCCCGCCTTTAAATTCCTGTTGCTCAGCAACCAGACGACGCCGACTGATGCTCGTTTACCTTAGCAACAGGAGAAACCGGGAGAAAGTGTGATCAGTACCAGCAGGTGAGTACGTGGGAGCAGATCCGATCTGTATCATGTGCTGGTCATAACATGACGCCAGTAATATTGCAGGATACAGCACTAATACATAGACTGTATATGGAGCAGTGTCACACGCTCCCCCTCCCTTTCACTTTCTCCCCACCCTCTCCGGTGTCTCCCTCCTCTCTTTCTAGCCATCTCTCTATTCCTTTCCCTCTCCCTCACACTTTAATTTTCCCCCCCTTTCTTTCTCTTCCTCCCTCTTTTTTCCTTTCGCTTTCTCCCTCTCTCCCCCACTCTTTCTCCTCATTTCTATCCCTTTCTTCCTCTATCTTAACCTCTCTCTCTTCCCTGTAGAGTGTAGGCTCTGATGATCAGCAGGTCTTTTCTTTCTTTCTCCCTTCACTCACTCCTTCGCACTTATGATTAATGGGGTCCTCTGTCTCTCTCTCCCCTGTAGAGTGTAAGCTCTTATGGTCAGCAGGGTCCTCTGTCTCTCTCTTCCCTGTAGAGTGTAAGCTCTTATGGTCAGCAGGGTCCTCTGTCTCTCTCTCCCCTGTAGAGTGTAAGCTCTTATGGTCAGCAGGGTCCTCTGTCTCTCTCTCCCCTGTAGAGTATAAGCTCTTATGGTCAGCAGGGTCCTCTGTCTCTCTCTCCCCTGTAGAGTGTAAGCTCTTATGGTCAGCAGGGTCCTCTGTCTCTCTCTCCCCTGTAGAGTGTAAGCTCTTATGGTCAGCAGGGTCCTCTGTCTCTTTCTTCCCTGTAGAGTGTAAGCTCTTATGGTCAGCAGGGTCCTCTGTCTCTACCCTGTAGAGTGTAAGCTCTTATGGTCAGCAGGGTCCTCTGTCTCTCTTCCCTGTAGAGTGTAAGCTCTCATGGTCAGCAGGGTCCTCTGCCTCTCTCTCCCCTGTAGAGTGTAAGCTCTCATGGTCAGCAGGGTCCTCTGTCTCTCTCTTCGCTGTAGAGTGTAAGCTCTTATGGTCAGCAGGATCCTCTGTCTCTCTCTTCCCTGTAGAGTGTAAGCTCTTATGGTCAGCAGGGTCCTCTGTCCCCTCCCCTGTAGAGTGTAAGCTCTTATGGTCAGCAGGGTCTTCTGTCTCTCTCTTCCCTGTAGAGTGTAAGCTCTTATGGTCAGCAGGGTCCTCTGTCTCTCTCTTCCCTGTAGAGTGTAAGCTCTTATGGTCAGCAGGTCCTCTGTCTCTCTCTCCCCTGTAGAGTGTAAGCTCTTATGGTCAGCAGGGTCCTCTGTCTCTCTCTCCCCTGTAGAGTATAAGCTCTTATGGTCAGCAGGGTCCTCTGTCTCTCTCTCCCCTGTAGAGTGTAAGCTCTTATGGTCAGCAGGGTCCTCTGTCTCTCTCTCCCTGTAGAGTGTAAGCTCTTATGGTCAGCAGGGTCCTCTGTCTCTTTCTTCCCTGTAGAGTGTAAGCTCTTATGGTCAGCAGGGTCCTCTGTCTCTACCCTGTAGAGTGTAAGCTCTTATGGTCAGCAGGGTCCTCTGTCTCTCTTCCCTGTAGAGTGTAAGCTCTCATGGTCAGCAGGGTCCTCTGCCTCTCTCTCCCCTGTAGAGTGTAAGCTCTCATGGTCAGCAGGTCCTCTGTCTCTCTCTTCGCTGTAGAGTGTAAGCTCTTATGGTCAGCAGGATCCTCTGTCTCTCTCTTCCCTGTAGAGTGTAAGCTCTTATGGTCAGCAGGTCCTCTGTCTCTCCCCTGTAGAGTGTAAGCTCTTATGGTCAGCAGGGTCTTCTGTCTCTCTCTTCCCTGTAGAGTGTAAGCTCTTATGGTCAGCAGGGTCCTCTGTCTCTCTCTTCGCTGTAGAGTGTAAGCTCTTATGGTCAGCAGGGTCCTCTGTCTCACTCTTCGCTGTAGAGTGTAAGCTCTTATGGCCAGCAGGGTCCTCTGTCTCTCTCTTCCCTGTAGAATGTAAGCTCTTATGGTCAGCAGGGTCCTCTGCCTCTCTCTCCCCTGTAGAGTGTAAGCTCTTATGGTCAGCAGGGTCCTCTGTCGCTCTCTCCCCTGTAGAGTGTAAGCTCTTATGGTCAGCAGAATCCTCTGTCTCTCCCCTGTAGAGTGTAAGCTCTTATGGCCAGCAGGGTCCTCTGCTGCTTCTCTCTCCCCTGTAGAGTGTAAGCTCTTATGGTAATCAGGTTGCTCTGTCTCTATCTTCCCTGTAGAGTGTAAGCTCTTATGGTCAGCAGGGTCCTCTGTCTCTCCCCTGTAGAGTGTAAGCTCTTATGGCCAGCAGGGTCCTCTGCCTCTCTCTCCCCTGTAGAGTGTAAGCTCTTATGGTCAGCAGGGTCCTCTGTCTCTCTCTTCCCTGTAGAGTGTAAGCTCTTATGGTCAGCAGGGTCCTCTGCTGCTTCTCTCTCCCCTGTAGAGTGTAAGCTCTTATGGTCATCAGGTTGCTCTGTCTCTCTCTTCCCTGTAGAGTGTAAGCTCTTATGGTCAGCAGGGTCCTCTGCCTCTCTCTTCCCTGTAGATTCTCAGCTCTTATAATTAGTGGGGTTCTCTTTCTCCTTCCCTTTCTCCTGTAGAGTGTGAGCACTTGTGTTCAGAAGGGTTCTTTTTCTCTCTCATTCTCCTGTAGAGTGTAAGCACTTGTGTTCAGCAGGGTTCTTTTTCTCTCTCATTCTTTTGTAGAGTGTGAGCACTTGTGTTCAGCAGGGTTCTTTTTTTCTCCCTTTCTCCTGTAGAGTGTAAGCTCTTATGGTCAGCGGGGTTCTCTTTCTCTCCCCTGTAAAGGGTAAGCTTTTATTATTAATGGGGTCCTCTGTCTCCCATTCTCTTGTAGAGTGTAAGCTTTTCTGGTCAGCAAGGACCTCTTATGCTCTCTCCCCTGTAGAGTGTAAGCTCTTATGATCAGTAGGGTCTTCTCTCTCCCCTGTAGAGTATAAGCTCTTATGATTAGCAGGGTCCTCTCTCTCCCTTTCTACAGTAGAGTGTAAGCTCTTATTGACAGCAGGATCCTCTTACTCTCTCTCCCCTGTAGAGTGTAAGCTCTTATGATTAGCAGGGTCCTCTCTCTTTCTTTCTACAGTAGAGTGTAAGCTCTTATTGACAGCAGGATCCTCTTACTCTCTCTCCCCTGTAGAGTGTAAGCTCTTATGATCAGCACAGGTTCTCTTTCTTCTGTAGAGTATAAACTCTTATAATTAGCAGGGTCCTCTCTCTCCCTTTCTACTGTAGAGTGTAAGCTCCTATGGTCAGCAGGGTCCTCTTTATCTCTCCCTCTCATATTCTTAAATAGACTTTATAGGCAGGACCTAAATACAATTTGCGTTATGTAAGAAAGAAGAATAAATGTGACGGAGGAGTGTGGGGGGATCTGGTTATAGGCTTTGCAGACACAATTTGGGCAATAATGGTCCAGTCGGGGATCTTGTGTTGCACCCCAGGGCAGGGGTACTCGGAACTGGGCCCTCTCTTTAGTCTGCGGGGAAATGTCACAGCAATGTATGCTCAGGTGTGGCAATGTAAAGGGAAAAAGGGGAAAACAAAAAGAAAATAAAAATAAAGGTTATGACACCATCCAGGATTTGTGGCTAGGGAAGCCACCGCTGCCGTGCAGGTCTCTGGGGAACGGTGATGAAGTCGGCATCCGGGATGTTGAGACGGGAATCTTAGTCCTATATGATGGCCTTTCCTTTGTGTGCTGGGGGTTTGGGATCCTGGGCATGAAGTCCCTTCACCCCACTGGTTAATTTGTGGCTGAGGTATACAGTTACCAACCACATCTACAGGGTCGGCTCCCTGCTGTTGGCCCAATCTTCCCGGTGTCCCGAATTGTTTGGACCCACCGTGGACCCCCTCTTCTCCCTCGGTATTTGTCCAGGGACGCGCACCAGCCTTATGGTGGCACAGGCCACCGGGTCCACATTCTTTCACTCCTATGTTATACTTTGGCTCTTAGGGCATTCCTCACCTACTTACTTATGCCAGGAACATAAATCGGTGCTTTCAGTGTCTTCCTAACTAAGCCCCCCCAACTTAAGTGTTCCTAGGGTTTTAGTCCAGTTCCTCCACCCCTTTCTCGGGTGTCTGTCTCTTCTCTCCACCCTCAACCTAGCTCCCCCCTCTATCCCTTGCCTGACATGGAGTACTAGGTCTAGGGATGAGGAAATGTGTTGGGTGTTGGTTGGGGTGGCTAGCTTACCTGTCCCAGCTGCATTACCTTCTGTGGCCGTAAGTCCGCAGGGGTGCCACACTTGCGTTCCTCTCAGCTTATGACATCTGGTGACATATTGGGTGTCCATCTCCACCGTTGATTGCTCTTTCCCCAGAAGGATGCAGAGTTTCCTCTCCTCATCCTTGGATGAGAAGTCCAGATGTGAGTGGAACATTTCTGGAAGTGGGAGGCCCTCATTGCTGAGTATTTGTTACAGTGCAGTGCAGTGCACCTTGCCCTCCAGTGCCCCATTCTGGCAGTGCTGGAACAGTCTGTCCTCCCTTGACTTGTATGTCTGTTGGTGCTGCCTTGTTTCTGTGGTGCCCCAAGGGTCTGGGTGCCACAGTGACGTTGCCTCCTTCACCGTAATGTCATGCCTGGGAGCAGGAGACCCCAAGCGAGGTACCCCATGCACACGAGTTCAGGGAAGCTGCTCTGATTCTGGCAAGGAGGAGGGGTTACTGGTAGAAAAGTGTGGGGTGAGAGGAACAAGTAGTCAGTCTAGACGAGGAGTCTAGGAAGGAGGATGATGAGGAAGGACCTGGAGAGTGGAGCCTCTGAGAGGCTCACTCCAGGCCATGCTATGCTATGAAAGGATGCCAGAGTCCTGGGTCAGTTGGGACCTGCAAAACCCGCTGAACACTTCTGGAGAACGGGAGACTGCACATTTCCCGACCACACTTCCACACTTCAGACATGGCGGCACACCAGTGGAGAGGGCCCTGAGCTGCCAGCCATCTGGCAGTGTCCACGAGGGGCTCGTACTGTTTTCCATACGGGCTCACAGCAAAGCAGGGAGGGAAAGAGAGAGAGGGCCGCAGAGTAGCACCAAGCACTGGGACCCTGAACTGGAGAAGCGCAGCAGGAAGACCTCAAAGACACCTGGCGGGGTGTAATCTAACTGTTCCCCAGCTGCCTGGATCCTCCTGGAACTGGTCATCAGTGACCTAGGCTGCACCACATGGTTACAAGTAAAAGGTACAGAAACTGTAAACCCAGTTGTCCTCCAGTCATTTCCCGCGCTCTCCATCCCGCTTCCCTGCTGTGACCACGACCACTATCACCACTGTCTCCCTCTAAAGGTCACGTCACACCTGGCGATGTCGGCGGCGATATTTTAGGCGACGCTGGGGCGTAGCCTATCGCCGCCGACATCACCAATGCGTCGCCCAATGTGACTGGGCGAGGGCGACGCATCTGAGTGGTCGCCTGGTTTCAGAGCAGTGCTCTGAAACCAGGCGACCATTATGGGGCAATGTGTACACATCGCTTCATGTAAATGGCCGCCGGCGACCTGACAGGCATTGTCCGACATCACCGCTGGGGTTTCGAGAGACCCCGGCGGCGATGCCGCCTGTCAGATCGCAGGCGCGTCGCTGGAGGTGTCGCCCCATGTAAATGGGGGATGGCGACACAGGCGAGGCACCAAAAATGTGCGCGCTCCCGCCAGTCGCCGCCGACATCTCCAGCGCCGTCGCCTCGTGTGACGGTACCAGTAGTTAGCACTGTAGCCTTTGCAGCACTGGGGTCTTGAGGTCCTGGGTTCAATTCCCACCAAGGACACTAAGGACAACATCTGCAAGGAGTTTGTATGTTCTCCCCGTGTTTGCGTGGGTTTCCTCCGGGCACTCCGGTTTCCTCCCACATTCTAAAGACATGCTGATAGGATGTTTAGATTGTGAGCTCCCAAGAGAGACAGCATTACTCATGTATGTAAAGTGCTATGGAATCAATAGCGCTATATAAATGAATAAATATTATATATTATTAAGACTTTCCCATCACTGTCCCTGGGGCCCAGCTTTGCCTGTGGGGAGTGATGCCATCTGGGCTGCCACTCCATTGGCCTCAGAGGTTCCACAGCAGCGCTGGTCACCCTGACCAGAATAACCACAGGTGACTTCACAAATTTATCCCCTGTAAATAATCCCTTTTCTGTGCGCACCCAGGGCCACTTAGCTGGGTCACCGCCACCATGACCTCCCACCAAACCGACCGGCTCGGTTACAGAGTTCCCAATGGCCCTGATGGGATGTCGTAACTGGCATCAAGAACAGAATTTGAACCCCTAGTACCACTGGGTCCAGTGCACCTGAGAACTGTGTATTGAGAAGTGTATTTGTGGCGCCCCACTGGTCAGGCGTCACAATTAGGGTACTGCACCCATAAATGAGTGTGCGGTTACCCCTGTCACAGTGGGAATACAGGGTTTGTAGGAGGCTCCCATCTCAGCACTACCACACACCCACCTAGAAAAACGGTTGGAGACTAGTCCCTAGGGGGGTGAGTTAGGGGACGTAGCGGCTCTGTCTACTGATCCCGACACCCTGTCAGAAGGAAACCAGTCACGCCAGGATAACCCACCGGGTTCGAGCCCCCCTTCCTAAGGGCTGGGAAGCAGGATACTCAGAAAGCACCCCAATCGGGCCTGGTACTAAGAGGGCTGTTGCCAGACAGGCAGTAGCAGCAGGACACGGGTTAGAGCAAGGAAGGGATACCACGGTAGACTCAGAGAGACTCTGCAGCCCATTGTGACTACCCGGCCGGCTACATTTATGTAACGACTGTTGTCCACTGTGAACTGTGCCTGTGGTGCCCACTGGGACGGGGTACTCGGTACCGGACCAGGGTGCTGCTGAGGATATCACGGCAGTCTTGGTCCGGACCGTGTCCTGGGTTCTCAAGTAAAGGGGGCATTTCCAAGGATTAGTTTGTCGTGATGCCACCCACGGGTTGTGGTCAGTGAAGGGACCAACCTCTGCAGCTCAGCTCTGCCAGGAGGATGGAAGGATGGGTGGCTGCAGCTGGATGGATGAGCCCGCCGCGGGTCGGGCTGCTCCTGGCAGGGTAAAAGGGGGGATAATGTACAGTTCAGTATACCTGGAATCAGACACGGAAACTGAAGCAGGGTTCACCGGGTTTGCTCTCAAGTTCTTCAGTCCAAACAGTTTACAACACAGTTCATGGTACAGTTCAATTCACAACTCCATTAACTCCGGACACTTGAACCCTCTGTAGCCAGGCTGTCACTCTGAGACCCCTCACTCCTTCTATTAACCTTTCAGGCTTGTTCTCTGTCTCTCTGTTCTTCCTGCGGGTTGTATGGCTGCAGCTCGGTCCCTTGTGTTTAGCTTCCCCCTGTGTGTATGGGCGGTAATCCGGGTCTTCCTGGATGCTGCTGAGCCTCCAACCCTTTAGTATGAACATGGATCTGGAATCTGTGTTCCCCGCCGGTTTGTCTGGGGAGCCGTTGTGTAACATCAGTCCCCCTCAGAGCTGACACTCTGGTGTTAGCCTAGCTTGGGTGACCCTGTCTTTCAAGGGATCACCGGCTTTTTCCTACCCGTGTGACTTCCAGATGCAATCAGGGAACCTATCCCGCTGTAGTTGGTCGGTGCTACCGTCTTCCTCGAACGCAATGATGCTAGTCCGGTCTCTGTCCTCACACTCCCTTGGGATGCCAGCTATGGACGAGCTTTCTCTCCGTGGAACGATGTCTCTGTGGATTCTGCGTCTCCAGAGAGCCCAATAGCATTGGGATGTGTCACTGTCTTTCTGGTCTTGGCTGCTCGGCTCATTCTGCCTTCTTGATCTTTACTTCTCAGCCTACTCCGGCCTACTAACTCCTTCCTCCTCTTTTCCTCTATTTGTACTATCGGTCACCTGACCTTCCTTTATTCCCACCCACTTTCCTCTAAACCCCACTACCCCTTGCGCGCCTAGAGTCCCGGGCTCCGGGTTGGGTTCTGTGCTCCTGTAGGTGTGTGTGCTGTGAGGGTGTTTGTTGCACAAACTGTCTACCTTCTGCCTGGCTGCAGTTCCCTATGTGGCCACCCTGGTCGCAGGGGCGCCACATACCACCACCAGCATTGTTCCAGTAAAGTACCCGTGTAGAGTGACAGAGTCTGCGTGTGCTTGTTTCACTGCTGCATTGCAACTTGTTTATTTCCATCATCAGCACTTCCATCACTACAGGTGCATCCCTGCCCTGGAAGGCCAGCTCCACCTGCAGGGAGCTGTACCATCTTGGCTGCTGTACCATTGCCCTCCGGAGGTCTGCAGTGGCGCTGGTGCTTAATCACCAGAATCTACAGGTTGCTTCACGTGAACTTTGATCTTTATCCCTTTTTTGTTGACCACCAGGGCCACGTGTCTGGGCCGGCCACCAGTGACATGCCAACCACAGCAGAAGGCCCAGACACCCAAGTCCCCGTATAACCCTGAGCGAGTCATATTGAACTGTGATTGCTGCCGTTACCCGGGAAGCACAAGGGATGTGTCGTCGTGGGCATAGACGCAGAGAAGGCGCAAACTGAAACCCGGCCCTGCTCTCTGACGTCAGATGGAGCAGAGGAGGCCCCATCCTGCACCCCGCAGCATCCGTACAAACTCTCCCACCTGTGGAGCAGTAGCCTGAACATTTCACAAAGACTTAGAGCCCGGCTGAGGTTAACTAGGGGGAAAGATTCCCGACTTAGGAGAAGCTGTGGTAGTGGGCTCCCCTGCAGCCGTGATTACGCCCCTGTCCATACCGTACGTCCACAGAGCGGCTTGTCTGCCACAGTACTCTGGTGAGTCGCACACCCTCAGCAACTTTAATGAAAGACTTAATAGCCTGTTTCATGTGTATCCCCTGGCCGAGAGGCAAAAAGTCAGTTTCCTTAGGCTAGGGTCACATTAGCGCTAAGAGGACTTTGGACTCGCTAGGAAAAAGCGCGAGATTTCAAACACCGTCACTCAGATTCCGACATTTGAGTTGCGCTAGGGGCCGCGTCACCATAGGAAAACATTGTGAGCATTAATGCGGCGCTGCCATGGCGGTAATAATGCATTATGGGTTTTTAACGGAACCCCCCTATTAGCGCTAATGTGACCCTAGCCTTATCGGACAGCTAACTGGTGCTGCTCAAAGGGAGGTGAAGTCCTGGCCGGACTCTGATAAAGGAGCGTCAGACAGACCCTGGCAAAACTGAAAAAAACTTTTGACACCCGCATGGCAGCTGAAATCAAAATGCGGTTCTTTGGCTGCAAAGGGCTCAGGACAGTGTACGTGACTATGCCCTCAACCTTTAGGAGGCGCTGCGAGCAAAAAAGGTTAACTCCAACAGTGTGCAGGAGGAGGACAGACTCCTAACAGAGCAGATTAATAGAGGGACTCCTGTCCAACACCCACCGGACACATCTGCGCATTATGGCTCTACAGAACCTTGATATGAGCTTTGCCCAATTTAACCACCACTGTCTCCCTCTAAGACTTTTCTATCACTGTCTATGAGGCACTACTCTACTTGTGGGGAGTGATACCATCTGGGCTGCCACTCCATCGGCCACAGAGGTTCCACAGCAGCGCTGGTCACCCTGACCAGAATAACCGCAGGTGGCATCACAAACCTATGCCCTGTAAATAATCCCCTTTCTCTGCATGCCCAGGGCCATGGAGCCGGGTCACTGCCACTGTGACCTCCCACCGAACCAACCAACCTGGTTACTGAGTACCCCATGGTCTACCTCCAGGCTGTGGGTATTCAGTTTGTATAGACTCAGGGTCTGACTGTCATTGGGGTGGCGTAACCTCTCTAGATTTGGGGCCAGAGTGTAGTCCCTCTGCGGTGACCGGTAGTTGGTGAATTTCTGGGAATTTTCTAATTCACTCTTCTTCCTTTATGTATTGCATCTTGTAGGTCTCTGCTGTCCACTTTATGTCGGCTTTTGTCAGGGTGTGTTGCCTGCTTTGGCTGGACTGGCTGCCGGTAGTTATATATACAGCCCTGCACAGCCTCTATATTACATATACACAGCCTGCAGCTTCTATATTATATTCATGAATCATAGTATGTGTTAAAGGGGCTCACTGAGACTGTTTCGCCCGGGGGCCCACAAAAACTTGGAGCCGGCTCTGCCTGGTGTGATAGCTCTTACTTGTGTATAATGAGCCATAAGTTGAATTGGTCCAGCACTGTCCAACAGGCTATGTTTGAGGTGCTGCAATGGACTTGAAGGAGATATCTGCAAAATTCCAAGTGAAAGGCTTTGGTTGGGCTGGAATCCCACTGTGTTTTGTGTGGGTAGTTCACTGGGTCCCATAGCACACTGCATACAGCAGTATAGGGGTGATGATGTTGTCAAATATCTTGAGCCAGACTCCACCAGTGATTTGAGCAGGTACAGTTGTATTCTGATGGCATAGAAGGTTCTGCACGATTTCCCTTTCAGGACCTCTGCTTCTTGCTTGATGCTCCTAGTTTCTCCCTATCTCCCTTTCCCTTTCTCTCTTTCTCTTTATATCCCTCTCCCTCAATATCTCATTTTCTTCCTCTCTATCTCTCACTTTCACTTTTTCTACTCTCTATCTCCCTCTCTCTGTGCTATAAAGTACAAGCTCTTATGATCAGCAGGGTCCTCTCTTTCTCACTCTCCCTCCACTCATTTGCCTTCATCTCCCTGTCTCTCCCTTTCTTTCTTTCTCTCTCTATTTCCCTTTATCTCTCTCTTCTCTCTCTCACACTTCTTCTTCCTCTCTCTCGCTGTTTCTTTCTCTATCTCTAGCTCTGTTTCTCTCCCTCACTGTCTACCACCTTCCTCTCTCTATCTCTCCCTTTCTCTCCCCTCTCTCTATCTCCCTTTCTCTCTCCCTCTCTTTCTCACTCTCTTTTTCCTCTATCTTACCGTTTCTTTCTCTGTCCTCTCTCTCAATTCAATTTGTATTCAAATGAGCTTTATTTGTAGGACTAAGTACATGTTATCATTGCCAAAGCAAATGGTAAAAACTGGGGGACAGGGATACGGATACGTTCAGGGTGGAGTATAGAAGTCCATGACATATCAGGCTCCTCTTAGTCTGTGGAAGTCACTGACATATTCCGCTGCTATGGCCGCTGCACTTTCCTCTTCCCCTAGTAGTATTCCTCTTCCTTCTTCATGATCGTGAAATCTGGAAGGAGATCAGACAGTCTCCTGAAGTAATTGTCCCTCAATGCGATGTTTTTTGAGTACCTCAGCAGGAAGTGCGCCTTATCCTCCATGGCCTCCTGGGGCACTGTTGGCAGAGTCTGCTCTCTCGGGGCTTGTAGTTCTGTCAATGTTGCCCAGATTCGATGAGTAGGCTATGGGTGCTCAGTCTGTATCAGCTCAGTACCTGTCTCTATTTGGCATTTGCTAGTTTTTCTAGGTATGGGACCAGTTTGTACTCCCTCTTTAAGTTCTGGTATATTGTCAGTGATTTGTTTACAGTATTTTGTTCCACCAAATACTGAGATATTCCTCCTTCTCTTTTGTGTGCCGTCTTCCGAATTTCGTCTTTTGTCAGACCGTGTAAGTTGGTGACTTAGTCAGGCTGGCTTTGGGTGCTTTGAGTTGGGGGGTTTACTGGGGATTCCTGATGTCAAACGGCTTTGTGATGGTAAGAGCGGGGACTACAACTTTGTATATGAGCCTTCAATGATAGCACCTTCTTCTGGATAGCAAAGTATAGCAGAAATCTGCCCAGCTCTGCTTGGCAGACACTGTTTGATGTGTTCTGATCAGTGGCATAACTTGAAGCTCATGAAAGCTTCAACGGGGCCCCCAATTATTTCAAATCTTTAACAGCAATAGTCTTTTTCTATAGGCCAAAGAGACTTTTGGGGCCCCCTAGGCTCCGGGGCCCAGGTGGAATATTTCTGTAGACCCAGTGTTCCATTTTGATCAGTGATAGTATAAGACTAGACCACAGACTTCACTACCGTACAGAAGGATTGGGGGCAATGATGGTGTCAAAGATATATAACCAGACAGTTATAGGTGCCTTGAGATGGTACAGATGTGTTCTAATGGCATAGAAGGCTTTGAACACCTTTGCAACTCTTTGGCTTGCTTAAAGCTCTCTAATTGTCTGAGTTGTAGGCCTAGGTAGGTGTACTTGTTGGTTTTTATAAGTTGACAGATGTTTATCGTGAAGGAAGGATGGCCAGCTGGTTTCTGCTTTCTTTTCTGGAACACCATCACCATGATAATAGTTTTCTTCCATTTGATTGACAGTGCCCCTTATGGTGTTGAAGGTCTCTAGGATTTTAATATTATCTTGGAGACCTTTCTCAGGGGTAATAACAGCACAAGGTCCATCAGCTTACAGCAAAAATTTCACCTTGTCCTGGTGCTGTGGAAAACTCCAAAGCCAACTCATTGATTTAGATGTTGAAGAGCGTTGGACTGAGGTTGCAGCTCTGTCTCACTCCTCGGCTCTGTTGGAAATAGCCTGTCCTTCCATTTATCCTCACTTTGCAGCTGTTCTTACAGTAGGTGCTTCGGATGACATATGTTTTGCCTCCTATTTCACTTCCCAGCAGTTTTAGGAATAAATTGAGTTGAAGACCTTCTTGAAGTCCACAAAGCAGGCTTAGATCATGGTTCTTGATGAGGCTGTGCAGGCTGTAGATTTGTTCCGTGGTGTAGTGGTTTGGCATCAAGAATGCTTGGCTTTTGTTGAGGACTTTATGCTGGGTGAGGAAGGTGATGATCCTCTTGTTCAGGATATAGTTGAAGAGTTAACTAAGGTTGCTGCTGACATATATCCCTTGGTAGTTTGCTGGGTCGTACTTGTCCCTGTTTTTGTGTATCGTGATTATGAGGCCTTGTTCTCAATTTTTGGGGAAGCAGCCAGCCTGCAGTACAATAGTGAATCATTTTGCTATTGCAGCCTGGATGTCTGGAGGGCTGTATTTTAGCATTTCTGGGAGTATTCCATCTGGGCCACTGACCTTTTTTACTTTTTATCAGTGTGATCCTTTCTGTTATTTTTATTATTTTTCTGGACGTTCCAGCTGCTAATGATTAGAGGTGACATTGTTTGGCTATATACCTTGTAATGAGCTGCCCTGCATAGGTCAACTTGGGTCACTGTGTGGTGACCATGTTGTAGGCAATTGGTCCAGTCACATAAGTTTCTTGCACAGAGAGCTAAGCATGGCCTTTATCTCCTCCATGGCACTGCTCTGCTTTACTTTGTATGGGGGTGGTGTCCTCTATGGTCTCTGCTTTTCATTACCTCATTTTGGGTACAGGTTGCTGTTTTCAGTTTGCCGAGCATATTCAGATTTACATAGTAACATAGTAACATAGTTTTTAAGGTTGAAGGAAGACTTTAAGTCCATCTAGTTCAACCCATAGCCTAACCTGTTGATCCAGAGGAAGGCAAAAAAAACCCCATGTGGCAACACTAATCTCCACATTGGGGGAAAAAATTCCTTCCTGACTCCAGATACGGCAATCAGACTAATTCCCTGGATCAACGCCCTATCAAAGAATCTAGTATATATAACTGGTAATGTTATAGTTTTCAAGAAAGGCATCCAGGCCCTTCTTAAATGTTAGTAGTGACTCACTCATTACAACATCATGTGGCAGAGGGTTCCATAGTCTCACTGCTCTTACAGTAAAGAATCCGCGTCTGTGATTATGATTAAACCTTCTTCCCTCCAGACGTAGAGGATGCCCCCTTGTCCCAGTCTCAGGCCTAAGAGTAAAGAGATCATTAGAAAGGTCTCTGTACTGCCCCCTCATATATTTATACATTATTATAAGATCACCCCTAAACCTTCGTTTTTCCAAGCTAAATAACCCCAAGTTTAATAACCTGTCTTGGTATTGCAGACCCCTTAGTCCTTTAATAACTTTTGTCGCTCTTCTCTGGACCCGCTCTAGTTCAGCTATGTCTTTCTTATACACCGGAGACCAGAATTGTACACAGTATTCTAAGTGTGGTCGCACTAGTGACTTGTATAGAGGTAAAATTATGTTCTCCTCATGAGCATCTATGCCTCTTTTAATACATCCCATTATTTTATTTGCCTTTGCAGCAGCTGCCTGACACTGGCCACTAAATGTGAGTTTGTCATCTACCCATACACCCAGGTCTTTTTCAGTGACAGTTTTGCCCAGTGTTTTACAATTAAGCTCATAATTATACCTTTTGTTTCCTCTGCCCAAGTGCATGACTTTACATTTATCCCCATTAAAGCGCATTTGCCATTTAGCAGCCCAAGCTTCTAGTTTACATAAATCCTCCTGTAATATAAAATTGTCCTCCTCTGTATTGATTACCCTGCAGAGTTTAGTGTCATCTGCAAATATTGAGATTCTACTCTGTATGCCCCCTACAAGGTCATTAATAAATATATTAAATAGAAGTGGGCCCAACACTGACCCCTGTGGTACCCCACTGTTAACTGTGACCCATTCTGAGTGTGTTCCATTAATAACCACCCTTTGTTTCCTATCACTAAGCCAGTTCTTAACCCACTTACACATATTTTCCCCTATCCCCATTGCCTTCATTTTATGTATCAACCTTTTGTGTGGCACCGTATCAAAAGCTTTTGAAAAGTCCATATACACCACATCCACTGCATTTCCTTGGTCCAGTCCAGAACTTACTTCTTCATAGAAGCTTATTAGATTAGTTTGACAGGAACGGTCCCTCGTAAAACCATGTTGATAATGGGTCATGAGGTTATTTTTCTTCAGATACTCCAGTATAGCATCTCTTAGAAAACCCTCTAGGATTTTACCCACAGTAGAGGTTAAGCTTACTGGCCTATAATTTCCAAGTTCAGTTTTTGTCCCCTTTTTGAATATTGGCACCACATTTGCTATACGCCAGTCCTGTGGTACAGACCCTGTTATTATGGAATCTTTAAACTTTTTTTTTTTGGGCTGTGCTATTTCTCCAGTTTTTTTTGTTTATGTGGGTTCCAGGTCCGGGGGCTCTGTTGAGTACTATGTCTTTAAGTTATTTGGCAAGAAGGTTGACTCCTTGGTTGTTGAGATGTTGGTCATCATACAGGTGATAGAGGTTTATGGCAGGATGTTGTGCCAGAGTGATGTCTAGCATCGAGGTGATCTTGGTTGCTAGCTCTCTGTTGATGTCTTGCGTGATATATTTGGAGATGTCTTTTCTTGGCGGCAGAGATGACAGAATGATCTTAAGGGGGTGTCACACGCGTCAATATCGCCTGCACGATCTCGGCTGCGAGTGACGTTGCAGCGATATTGACGCGTGTGACATACTGAATCAACCAGCGATAAATCGCTGGTTGATGATCGCCAGGTTTTAGAATCTATCCTAAAACCTGACGATTGTCGCCCGGTGGACACGCAGCATCGCTGCGTGTGACACCGGGAGTAGCGATATTCCAGCTCCCAGCGCCTCTCACAAGCGCTGGGAGCTGGTAACTAATGTAAACTGCGGGTATCTAGGCAGCGCGCGCTGCCTAGATACCGGACGTGTACCTTAGTTACCAGCCTCCTCCGCTCACCGGGTGGTATCTAAGGTACACAGCGGGTAACTAGGGTCCCTAGTTACCCGCTGTGTACCACCTCGGATGACCCTCATACACTGGTAGTATGTGCCCCTGCAGCCTAGTAAACCATTTGCAGCACTGTTTTTGTGTGAAAAGTGGCTGCAGTAGAAGTGAGATAATGATTTTATACACTTACATGCCTGCGTACTTCTGGGCGTCTCCCTGTGTGTGCTGGGACTTGTGTACTGTGCTCATCATGCCTGCTCTCCCCCTCCCTTATGCACGCCCCCTCTCAGCCTGCTATAGTGATGTGAGGCTGATTGCGTCATAAAGAGGGTGGGGCTACCGGGATGCCGCGATTTAGCCCCGCCCCTTTATGACGCAATCAGCCTCACATCACTATAGCAGGCTGAGAGGGGGCGTGCATAAGGGAGGGGAGAGCAGACATGATGAGCACAGCCCACAAGTGCCAGCACACACAGGGAGACGCCCTCAAGTACGCAGGCATGTAAGTGTATAACATCATTATCTCACTTCTACTGCAGCCACTTTTCACACA
Organism: Allobates femoralis; assembly: GCA_033576535.1. NCBI lineage: Eukaryota > Metazoa > Chordata > Amphibia > Anura > Aromobatidae > Allobates > Allobates femoralis. Next base: position 470,256,438 of record JARQOC010000002.1, on the reverse strand, counting down.
AAAACAGTGCTGCAAATGGTTTACTAGGCTGCAGGGGCACATATTAACAATGTATGAGGGTCATCAGAGGTGGTACACAGCGGGTAACTAGGGACCCTAGTTACCCGCTGTGTACCTTAGATACCACCCGGTGAGCGGAGAAGGCTGGTAACTAAGGTACACGTCGGGTATCTAGGCAGCGCGCGCTGCCTAGATACCCGCAGTTTACCTTGGAGACCAGGCTGCTCCCGCTTCCAGCAGGCTGGCAGCGGGAGCAGGACATCGTGGAAACGATATTTAAATCGTTTCCATGATGTCTCTGGTCAATTGATCGCTGGTGAGTCTGTCTGTGTGACAGCTCACCAGCGATCAGCCGTCAATGTCGTCAGCGATCATCTCACTGACGACATTGACGCGTGTGACTCCCCCTTTACAGTCATGGAACTTCTGTCTCATGGTCTTTGCTAGCTGGCACAACTGTACAGCTACCTTCTGGTGCTCGTACTGGAGGTTGTTGTCTATCTCCCTTTTGCTCTCTCTTTCTTTTTAACTGCTGTAGAGTTTAAGCTCCTATGGTCAGCCGGATCTTTTCTCCCTCCCCTCACTATCTTTCTCTTTCTTTCCTTCTCTCTCTCGGTCTCCCTTTCTCTCTCTCCCTCTCCCACACTCCTTCCTTTCTCTATCTCACACTTTCTCTCTCCTCTCTCTCTTTCTCACTCTCTTCCTCACATGTGGCGCCCCACTGGTCGGGACGCCACATAAAGGTACTATACCCATATAAGAGTGTGTAGTAAGAGTGTGTGACTAGGGAACTGGGATGCCGCACAAAGGACCGTCACACAACATATCCACAAACGCCCTAGGTAGGGGACCGTGGGTGGACCCACTTCAGGGAGAACCCAGTCTCATGGGAGGAGTAACAGGGTAGGAAAGTGTGTGGGTGGAAGGAGAGTGAGAGCAGGTCAGAGTGACAAAAGGGAGGAGAGCTCCATTGGGGAGTGAGGAGTGCAGGACGGCGGAGAGGCTGTCAGGACAGAAGAGAGATCCTAAGGGCACCAGGTAGTGCGGTGCACCTGAATCCGGACCCGGTACGTCTACCGACCGGAGTGATCTAGTCCTGCGACAGAGGACTGACTCTGAGCATGGTGCAGGTGTTTACCCCCGAGCCATAGAACTGGAGGCCCGAGCTTCTAGAGGATGCATCCTGAAAAGGCACCGAATAGGGTCCCGAGGACTTGGTGAGGAGTTCTCCAGAGAGGATCCATGGGAGCTGACTCGAAGCTCTGTGTGCGGGAGCGCTGAAGGAGACAGGAGAGTGCGCAGTGAGGGACTGGATAGGAACGGCAAGCATACCACCACCGAGGGTCCTGAGTAAAGCATCCTGGTTCCCCAGTGACTATTTAGGCCAGGCAGACCTGAAGAGACTGTGCTATCTGTTAACTTTAAAGAACTGCCAGTAAACCCGTTGAGAGTGAAAAGACTGTGTAGCGTACTTTATTATCTCCACCTGACGAGCTGCCGACCGCAGCAGGGAGAGGACAAGGGGCAAGGCCTGGTGTAAACTGTGTCCCTGTATAAAAACTATAACTTCCGCTACTGCCTCAGGGATCCTGCTCCACCTACAGGGAATGTAACCATCTTGCTGGAGGTCTGTCCTGCAGCGCCGGTAAGATTACCAGAACCAAAGGTGGCATCACGAATCATCATTTATTTTATTTCTATTCACTTTAAACCCCCTTGTTAAGCCACCACCAGGGCCACGGGAGCGGGCAACAGGCCCCGTGACATCCCCCGTGAACTACAACGCCCGGGATCAAATACCCCAAGGCCCTGGGGTGGGTCACACACTCTCTTCTTCCTCTCTCTCCCTTTCTCTTTTCTTCTCTCTCTAGCTCCCTTTCTCTCGCTCTTTCCGTCCCACCCCTCTTTCTTTCTCTTGTACCAAGCTTCAACATTTTCCCCTATCCATTTATATATTATAGATCATATTCTGAGGGTCTGACTGTTGACTCCAATACCTGATCCGTTCTTGAATCATTCAATCACTATGAACTAAAACAGATGACCTGTCCACTCGGGAGCTATAGTGTCAGTTGCTGTCTTTAAATTATCACACATATAGAATAGCAGTGTCCAGCACTAGTGACGCCCTTGGCGAGAATTCATGCCTGTCATCAACAGAAAGTGTGATTTATTACTATTTTCATGTGTTACTATTAGGTTGTATTAATCCTTTTTTTTCCATCATTCACCTGCAGCCATGGAAGAATTAATAGATAAAACATCAGGAGTGCGAATTGCTCCAGGTCTTCTCCATTTCATGGATGTACTAGAAGGAAACACTTACCAGGCCAATATCACTGTGCAAAACATTAGTCATGTGGCCAAAGCCATCAAAATCCATGGACCTAAAGATCCCCAGGTATAGTTCATTGTCACGACTGTATTGTTCTATAGTTCAGTGTCACGACTGTATTGTTATATTTGTATGTGTGGCACCATATTGGCATGAGGGCTTCTCCATCTTCTTAGATGGGTACATTGATGCCTGGACAGTCTGAGAAAATTAAGGAATTTTTTACCCATCCATCTATAATATAAAACCCGAAGGCCACTTCCGGAAAACCCGAAGGTTACTTCCGTGATGGCCTCCGGACCATGGTGGTGACGTCACCAGTGCGGGCTAGCTGGGCGGCGCCTGGCTACAGGGACCCCGGAGGAACGTTCCGCTCTCGGAAGTTCCGGCGGTTCTCCCGGCGCCGCCCGCAGACGACCGGCATCAGCCGGTTGTCTCCCGCCCGCCACACATGCGGCTCCCCGAATCCTGCGGCCCCCCGTGGGTCCTCCTGCCCCCCCACCGCCTCCATCCTGCCCCCCCACAACAGTTCCATCCTGCCCCCCCCACAACAGTTCCATCCTGCCCCCCCCGGCTCCATCCTACCCCCCGCCCCCGCCGACTCCATCCTGCCCCCCCCCCGGCTCCATCCTACCCCCTGCCCCCGCCCACTCCATCCTGCCTTCCCCCGCCGGCTCCATCCTGCACCCCCGCCCACCCCATCCTATCCATCCTATCCATCCCACCCCCCGCCAACTCCATCCTGCCCCCTCCCCACCAGCTTCATCCTGCCCCCCGCCGGCTCTATTCTGCACCCCCCGCCCACTCCATCCTACCCCCCCACACCAGCTCCATCCTGCCCACCGCCGGCTCCATCCTGCCCCCCCCACACCAGCTCCATCCTGCCCCCCCGCCTACTCCATCCTGCCCCTGCCGACTCCATCGTGCCCCCCCCCCGCTGGCTCCATTCTGCCCCCCCCCGCCTGCTCCAACCTATCCATCCTACCCCCCCGCTGGCTCCATCATGCCCCCCCCACACCAGCTCCATCCTGCCCCCCCGCCGTCTCCATCCTGCCCCCCCACCGGCTCCATCCTGCCCCCCCTGCCTGCCCCATCCTGCCCCCCCCGCCAGGTCCATCCTGCCCCCCCACACCAGCTCCATCCTGCCCCCTCGCCCGCTCCATCCTCACCCCCGCCGGCTCCATTCCACCCCCCCGCCCACTCCATCCTGTGCCCCCCCCTCGGCTCCATCCTGCCCCCCCACCCTCGCCTCCATCCTGCCCCCCGCCTGCTCCATCCTGCCCCCCCACACCAGTTCCATCCTGCCCCCTCACCAGCTCCATCCTGCCCCCGACTCCATCCTGCCCCCCCCACTGGCTCCATCCTGCCCCCCCCGCATGCTCCATCCTATCCATCCTTCCCCCCCACACCAGCTCCATCCTGCCCCCTCGCCCACTCCATCCTCACCCCCCGCCAGCTCCATTCCACCCCGCCGCCCGCTCCATCCTGTGCCCCCCTCGGCTCCATCCTGCCCCCCACCCTTGCCTTCATCCTGCCCCCCGCCTGCTCCATCCTGCCCCCCACACCAGTTCCATCCTGCCCCCCACCGGCTCCATCCTGCCCCCCGCCCCCGACTCCATCCTGCCCCCCCCCCGGCTCCATCCTGCCCCCCCGCCTGCTCCATCCTATCCATCCTACCCCCCCTCCGGCTCCATCCTTTCCCCCCACACCAGCTCCATCCTGCCCCCCGCCTCCATCCTGCCCCGCTGCCTCCATCCTGCCTCACCGGCTCCAATCCTGCCCCGCTCGCTCCATGCTGCCCTGCTCGCACCATCCTGCCCCGCCGCCTCCATCCTGCCCCGCACGCTCCATCCTGCTCCCACCTCCGCCACCATCCTGCTCCTCCGGCTCCATCCTTACCCCCACCACCCCGGGTCCATCCTGCCCCGCTCGCTCCATCCTGCCACACTCCACCCCCCGTCACCATCCTGCCCCCTAATCCATCCTACCCCCCTGGCAGTTAGCAGTCATGTGACCGATCAGCTGAACGGTTTCCCAGGCAACGACGGGTCCTAAACCCCTGTAGGACCTAGAAGACGAAGGTGGAGCGAGTCGGCGGACAGGTGAGTATCCTCACTGAGGATTTTTTTATTTTTTGGAGGGAGGAGCGGGGGGGGGGGGGGGGGAGCTGAGTATGGCCATATACCATAGTGCTGCTATACATGTACTCTAATGTATCGCCATATACTATAGTGCTGCTATACATGTGCTATAAAATTCCACCATATACTATAGTGAAACTCTACATATACTGCAATATACTGTCATATACTATAGTGCTGCTATACATGTGCTGTAATGTATCGCCATATACTATAGCGCTGCTATACATGTAATGTAATGTACCACCATATACCATAGCGCTGCTATACATGTACTGTAATGTACCGCCATATACCATAGCGCTGATATACATGTGCTATAAAATACCCCCATATACTATAGTACACCTGTACATATACTGTAATATATTGCCATATACTATAGTGCTGCTATACATCTGCTATACTGTACCGCCATATACCATAGTGCTGCTATATCTAATATATAAAACCCGAAGGCTCACTTCCGTCACTATAGCCAGCACTTCCCTCACTTTGTCATCGCCAAAGTGACGTCACCACAGCGCTACACCCATCCAGGGTGGACCAATATGCCGGCCCTAAGCGGAGCGGGACTCAGGCAGTGCCGCCACGCTTACCCCGCCCCTACACTGCGTAAAACACACATCACGGGCGGGAGACGGCCGCCGTGATGTGTGCAGCCTAGAGCAGCAGAGGTGTGCCGAACGGTCATGTCGCCGCTCCAGCCTCCTCTCTCCTCACCTCCTCCAGCCGCATCTCTCTTCACCCCTCCTGCCTCATCTCTCCTCACCCCTCCAGAGCCACCTCTCCTCACCCCTCCAGCCTCCCGCCACATCATACTCTGCTATCCACAGAGCCGCCTGTATACTCTGCTACCCACAGAGCTGCTGTATAATCTGCTACCCTCAGAGCCCCCTGTATACTCTGCTACCCACTGACCCCCTGTATACACACAATTCATTTCAGCGCGCTCCCGATGCAATTGCATCGGGCCCTGACCACTGCACTCGGGCCCCTGACCACTGCACTCTGGCCCGACCACTGCACTCTGGCCCGACCACTGCACTCTACCCCAACCGCTGCACTCTACCCGCCAACCACTGCACTCTACCCCGAACTACTGCACTCTACCCCAACCACTGCACTCTACCCCCACCACTGCACTCTACCCCGACCATTGCACTCTGCCGCTGACCACTAGACTCTGCACTGACCACTAGACTCTGGTTCTGACCACTAGACTCTGCCCTGACCACTAGACTCTGCCTCTGACCACTGCACTCTACCCTGACCACTGCACTCTGCCCCTGACCACTGCACTCTGCCCTAAAGCAGACTATGAGCCACTGAGCCTCCGTATACTCTGCTAACCACTCAGCCGCTGTATAGTCTGCTAACCACTGAGCCCCCGTATACCCTAATAACCATAGGCTAGAATACCTGATTCTTTAGAATCGGGCCGCCATCTAGTATAAATATAAATGTGATGCGTTGATGATTCCTATTGAAGCTGGAGAAGCTTGTACAGAATATTGTGATTATCATTATTTTGTGTCTCACAGTGAATGATTGGCAGCAGATAGAAATCACGTATGGTCAAAGTTATTTTTCATGCCTTCCAAAATGTTCGTTAAAGTCTTATTAGCCGACTGTGATATTTTTATAACCATCTATAAAGAAATCAGTTTGGCAGCTCGGTCACTTCAATAGTATTCTGATCACAACGTGTCATCCTGCCAGGGCCTCATGGAGCTTTTGTCCTCAATATTTATAGTCATTTGTATTGTTCTTGGTGGGATATGCGAGTGTCACGCCTCATTTTGTTCATGCCTGTAAGTTTTAATATTATTTGCGCCATACATTGGCCTGGTTTTGTATTTTTGTCTTTGGGGAGGAAGGGTGGGGGGCGTCGTTGTATTCCCAGAACCATAACTGTTTTATTTTTCCATAAATGTAGCAGTAACGGATTATTTTGGGGGCACCATTTGAGAACACATATAATCTGTTAATTTTTATTATTTTTTAATGGGTAATGGAAAAATTGCAATTCCACTATTATTTTGTGGGGTTTTATGTTTTTTTTCATGTTGGTTAGTGAATTTGTATGTTTTATATTCAGATTATTACTCAGATCTTGGGGAGTCGGCACCCGCTGCCGATGCCAGTATTGGTGGAGCTGAACGGGACAACAGCTCCAGGAACTTTATAGTGGCCTCTGCCGAGTACTGCAGGTCTTCTACGTAAATGAGGATTGGTCAACAACAATCATTAGTGATAAAGAGAGGTCATCAATATCAATGTAGAGAAACAATTCTTTGTTGTTTTGAACTTTTGCACAATAAAGCTAGGCTTTTTAGAAAAAAAACTATGTATATATTAAAAGTAATTTTTTTAAATTTTTTCTGTTGTAATAGCCATATAGAAGGTTTTTTTTTTTTGCAGAATGAGCTGTAGGCTGTATTGACACTATTTTTAGTACATATGATATATTTTAATAATGTTTTTTTCAGGGTGAGGGACGAAAAAAAAGTAAATATATCACTGCTTTATATTGTTTTCTACATCATGAACCATGCATTATAAATTATGTGCATTACGATGCATTTGCAATTTCCATATATCTTTTTTTAGTGTTTAGTGAACAATTGTTAAACAAAAGTATTACCATATTTTTCGTATTATAAGATGTACTTTTGTTCCCCCAAATTTTGGTGGGAAAGTGGGGGGTGCGTCTTATAATGCAAATATACTGATTATGTACTGCAGGGCCCAGGGGAGGGTGGGGGCAGCTCTGGAGCCTGTCTGGGGGCTGGGGCGGGCTGGTGGAGGCTGCGGAGGCCGAGGGAGATCTCCTGCTCTCGCTCATATAATATGCATAGCCGCTCTCCATCACCGCGGTGCTGAAACCGCACCGCGGTGATGGGTTGGGGGAGCGGCGCATATTATATGATCCTGTGCCCCCCCCTGTGATGGCACATGCCCCCCCTATGTTAGATATGGCCCCCGTGCTGCTGCCATAGTAAAATAATAAACTGTATACTACCTCCTCCTCCAGCGCTGATCTCCCGGTGTCTCTCCGCTCTCCCTGCTGCTGCTGTGATCGCACGCAGAGATGATGTCACTCTCTGCTGTGCCAATCACATGAGCGCAAAGAACCAGTAAGTGGAGGAGCGCAGCAGCATCATCTCTACCCGATCACTGCAGCAGCAGTGAGACCGGGAGAACACGCTGGAGGAGGTTGTTATTTTACTATGCAGCAGCATGGGGGCAATATCTAACACAGGGGGGCATGTGCCACACATAGGGGACGTGTGCCATGCATAGGGGACTTGTGCCATGCATAGGGGTGACGTGTGCCATGCATGGAGGACATGTGCCATGCATGGGTGAAGTGTGCCATGCATTGGAGACGTGTGCCATGCATACGGGATGTTTGCCATGCATGGGGGATGTGTGTCATGCATGGGGGACGTGTGCCATGCATGGGGGAAGTGTGCCATGCATGGGGGAAGTGTGCCATGACATGGGGGAAGTGTGCCGTGCATGGGGGCTTGTGTTATGCATAGGGGACATGTGCCATGCATAGGGGATGTGTGCCATGCAGTAGGAGATGTGTGTCATGCAGTAGGGGACATATACTCTATATGATTTGTTAGACAGACACTGACATTATAAGATGGAGCCCATTTAACATTAAAAATTATTTTTTTCTCTTTTCTTCACAAAATTTGGGGTTGCGTCTCATAATCAGTGCGTCTTTTAAAACGAAAAATGCTGCTGCTGTGATCGCACGCAGAGATGATGTCACTCTCTGCTGTGCCGATCACATGACCGCACAGAACCATTATCTCTGCCCGATCACAGCAGCAGCAGTGAGACCACTGGAGGAGGTGAGAATAGAGTTTTTTATTTTACTATGCAGCAGCATGGGGGCAATATCTAACACAGGGGGGGCATGTGCCACACATAGGGGACGTGTGCCATGCATAGGGGACGTATGCCATGCATAGGGGACATGTGCCATGCATAGGGGACGTGTGCCATGCATAGGGGACATGTGCCATGCATAGGGGACGTGTGCCATGCATAGGGGACGTGTGCCATGCATAGGGGACGTGTGCCATGCATAGAGGACTTGTGCCATGCATAGGTGATGTGTGCCATGCATAGGGGACTTGTGCCATGCATAGGGGACGTGTGCCATGCATACGGGACGTGTGCCTTGCATGGGGGACGTGTGTCATACATGGGGGACGTGTGCCATGCATGGGGGAAGTGTGCCATGCACAGGAGACGTGTGCAATGCATACGGGACGTGTGCCATGCATGGGAGACGTGTGTAATGCATGGGGAAAGTGTGCCATGCATGGGGGAAGTGTGCCATGCATGGGGGAAGTGTGCCATGCATGGGGGACTTGTGTTATGCATAGGGGACGTGTGCCATGGATAGGAGGTGTGTAGCATACCGTAGATGTGTGCCATGCAGTAGGGGACATATACTCTATATGATTTGTTAGACGGACACTGACATTATAAGATGGACCCCATTTAACATTAAAATTATTTTTTTCACTGCATATACATGGATATATAGATCCTTAGGTAGTAGCATTTATAGTTGGTGGAGGTAGTGCATTTCACTGTATAAGTGAAGATACTGAAATTAGTGGCACAGCTATGATTAGGTAAGATAATATCAGCCTCTAATCAGAGATCTCTCATCTTTCCTGAGATACAGAACCCGGTTAATCTTTTAGATTTGCTAGGAGGAGGGGTGTTGGCAGTGGATATTCAGGATACTCTCCATAATGTGACAACACAGGTTCTTTATTTAGCAACAAACAGGAACAGATATGATAAGCTTTGTGGAATCAGAAATAAAACATATCTTATGTGTCTCAGTCTTTGTGCAGCATCTCTGCAGCAGGTTGCTTCTTCCTCATACACAGACACAGGAAACTGGATACATGCTCTTCCCGTTTGAGCCTATGGGAGTTTTTTTTAGTTCTAATTTTATCTACAACATACAAACCTATTAATAGAACAATCATATACAGGAATTGAGTTGTTGCATTAAACATATTCCAACAAGGGGGTTGGTCACTTTTCATTTTGCATTGTGTTTTCCTATACATTTTTCTTATTCCACATTCTTTAAATTCTTCAAAATGATGCACATATTTCATGAATTTTGCACACATAAAAAAAAATCTTTATTTTTGCCCTGTTTTATGACTTCTAATGCAAAAGGTTGCACATTTTGCAACATGGAGCCAAACAGTTGAATCAAAAGTAGCTAGCATTCATAAAGACACTAACGGTGAGAGCGTGGGGTGGTGGAGGGGACTGGAGTCAGTTCAGGTAAATTCTGTAACTTTTTTTTTAAAAGAAAGTCCCATTTGATGAATCAGGCAAAAAGATTGGAAAAGGCACATTGATATAAAAATCAGAAAATTAACTAAATAGCCAAAGGCTAGGGTCACACTTGCGCCATGGAAGCGCTAAAAGCTAGCATTTTTCACGTTTTTCAAGTGCAAAAGGTGAAAAACACTAGCAGTAACGCTTCCACAGGCTCCCATGCAAACAATGCATGGTCTATGTGCAATGCCATTGATGCTAGGCGTTTTTGCAAAAGCACCAAAAAACACGGTAAGCAGCGTTTTTGGGGGGCTTTAGCAAAAACACATTTGTTTTTTTAACATGGGAGTCTATGGGAAATACTAGCGTTAACACTAGCGCTAAAAATTTAAAAAATGCCATGAAATTGGCAAGTAAAAAAAAATGCTCCTGTACAGCATCCTCCCAAAGGATTCATGGCCCCAAGTGTGACCCTAGCCAAAGACAACTTGAAAAAGTAATGGAACAGATTGTATAAGGCCACGCTCCTACTTGTGTTTTCAACAGACGAGTGCAATCCGATAAAAGAAATCTCACAGCTGTGTTATTCTGTGAAACAGTGTCCATCTGTCTTTGGCTGGGAGCACACATGCCCATCCGCTTTTTTACAAAGTATTCACTAATCTCAGGGAGACCAGTCCAAGAAAACACTGCCGGCAGCTGGCTAAAGCGCTCAACACAGTGAATTCCTAGGCACATTGCCTCCTGGGAATTATGAATATGCAAATAAGTCTGTGGAGCCTCGGTTAGGAGTCTCAAACACAGGACTAGCCAGATATCCTTCCAGGGAAGGACCCAGTCAAGGGGTGGCTCCTTGTTCTCCGCAAGGAGCCACCCCTTGACTGAGTCCTTCCCTGGAAGGATATCTGGCTAGTCCTGTGTTTGAGACTCCTAACCGAGGCTCCACATACTTATTTGCATCCGCTTTTTTAAGCCCTTAGAAAAACGGATCCGTTTTTATAAGGGTGCCAATAGTGTCCCCTCAGGTCCCGGACGTTTTTTGGAAACCTTTGGACCTAGTCATTTTTTGCCAAAAAACTCTTGCAAAAATGCATGCGTTAACGCACAGTGCCTATATGTACCATACATTAACGCATGCGTCTCCCATAGGGCCCCATGTTAAAAAAGCATGTTTTTTTAATGCACCCAAAAACGCTGCTAGCAATTTCAAGGAGTGGAACGGACAAGGATGTTGCAGCTATTTCATCACAACTCATTACATTTTCATCTTCATTTTATTAGCTATAACTATTGTAATGTTCTGCAAGGTGTTTCTATGTTCTCTCTGTGTTTGCATGGGTTTCCACCCACATTCCTAAAGGCCACTTCACACACACAGATATCTGAGTCCAATATCTGAACAGGTCTCTGGTTGCAGTGAAATCATGGACACATTGCTCCATTTTGTGGCTGTGTACAACATGGAGCAATGTATCCATGATTTCACTGAACCAGAGATCTGTTCAGATATTGGACTCAGATATCTGTGTGTGTAAAGTGGCCTTAAAGGGAACCTGTCACCTAATTTTAAGCCCCTACACTATCTCTAGCTGTCCCTACACCTTTCTAGCAGCTCCCTATCTATCCCTTTCTTATCTAAAGTCTCCCTATGAAAGAAGTGTAAAATAAGATAAAACTTACTGCAGTCCCCGTAGTTAGGGGACTGGGTAGGCATGGCCACGCTTCCACAGCACTCCTCCATGCTGTAATGCACGCCCCGCTGGGCGGCATTATTCAGGGCCCTCTCTGCCCCCATGTCTTTTTAATCTGCCGCCATGTTTGTAGTTTTAAGCACTGGCCGGACGTCACTTCCGGCGCGGTGCATTATGGGGCCGGTCACGTGATCGGCCCTAGTGCATTATGGGGCCGATCACGTGACCGGCCCGGCTCCGCGCATGCGCAATGCGCTTACTGAAGCCGGGCCGGTCACGTGATCGTCCCCATAATGCACTAGGGCCGATCACGTGACCGGCCCCATAATGCACCGCGCCGGAAGTGACGTCCGGCCGGTGCTTAGAACTACAAACATGGCGGCAGATTACAAAGACATGGGGGCAGAGAGGGCCCTGAATAATGCCGCCCAGCGGGGCGTGCATTACAGCATGGAGGAGTGCTGTGAAAGCGTGGCCACGCCTACCCAGTCCCCTAACTACGGGGACTGCAGTAAGTTTTATCTTATTTTACACTTCTTTCATAGGGAGACTTTAGATAAGAAAGGGAGAGATAGGGAGCTGCTAGGAAGGTGTAGGGACAGCTAGAGATAGTGTAGGGGCTTAAAATTAGGTGACAGGTTCCCTTTAAGATATCTTGATAGGGAACTTAGATTGTGAGCCCCAATTGAAGACAGTGATGATGATGCCTGTAAAAGTGCTATGGAATATGATAGCACTATATAAGTAAATAAGTATAAATATTGTTTTCTATATTCCTTTTTAGTTTACGCTATATGTACAAAATCCAGAGAAACCTGTTGCTCCCGGTCTTCAAGTGACCGCATCTGTGGAATACCGTCCCACAGAAAATGAAGATATTCGAGACAAGCTACTGGTTGTAGTAGATAATGATGCAATTGAGGTGCCATTATTGGGGTACGATGTTTACTTTATACTTACTCATCACTGTATTTGTGGGGTACATATAATATAATCAAAAACTTTCACTTTTGAGGGGAATGGAAAAGAAACAGTAATGCCACCATTGTTTTTTGGAATCTCTTTTTATGGTGTACACTTTTTGCTTGTATAATTGACGTATTACCTTTAATCTGCAGTTTGTTTCTATTGTTCCATTTTTTTTAATTCTTATTCATTTTTTTAGCTTTTACAATGGTATTTCACCATTTGGTCCTTTGCTCTCTTACATCTACTTGATGTCTGTAGTACACTTCCGTCCGGTTCTCCTTGTATCACGGGCTAGCGGCAGCCATGTTTGCACACCCAAATTATGGGTGTACAAATATGGCACCTGAATTAAGGCAAGAATGACAGACATAAGGGGAAGAATCCATTTACATATGTTTCAACCAGAGGTCATATTTTTCTCCACCCTCTCCTTTAAGGATTTATGAATATAGTATACACTCCTATAGAGATACTTAAGCATGATTCAAAACACAATTGAGTTGCTGTATAACACCTTTATTGACATTTGTTAAAAATGTACAGCACCATTCCTACTAGGGAATATACACAAGAGGTGGAACAGAACAATTGATGTATATCCAGGCGCAGGCATTTGTGCATACACAGTAAAACTATATTTAAGGGAAGACTATTGATCACACACCATAATGACTCTGACCATATCATAGTAACGTTATTATATTAGTAATCATCAATTAGTCACCCTCCAATACTCTAAACTGGGAAGGTAGGGAATAGTTATATAATCATCAAGAGATTTAATCCCTATTATTATAGATGTTAATTCACACAGTCTAAATTACCCTTGGCACTCTATTCCTTGTTCATCTCCACAATGCATTGGTTGGTTTCAAAATCCCCAACCCACTATCAGAGTGTAAATTGATTATCAGTCTTACCTGTGTCTGAGAAACTGTACACAAAGAATGGCACCCTGATGGAGCCCTACGCTGTTTCAGTATTACAACCTTCTCCAGGGGCAGTGTGTTCGCCTCCGTGTCCACTCCACTTTATATATGATTGTGCCCACTCTTTGAGTGGCGTCCATCGCCACTCATGAACGCCGACCCCCGTCAACATGTACCAGAAATTGTCATTTGACCACTTCTGACTTCCGGTGGCGCCAAGTCCATACCGCGCATGCCCAGGGAATTCCCTGTTGACACTGTACAGACATGAGCGGTGATCTCCAAGGATGCCTTTGGCTGCGGAGATCTGGCTGGGTAGTCAGGGGGCACGTTCACAGGCTTAGATGGGCGCAACCAAGCATAAGTAAATCATGAAGTCAGCAAAAATGTATTGTTCTTTGTGCACAGTATTTTAACCCAAATAATTGGGATATTGATGATACATGGAATAGTTCAAATTAAGTTAGTGACTAAAATATATAATTATCTTCCATTTTCCTTATTTAAATATTGGACATTGTTGTATATGACAATGATATTCAGTTTTTTCTTTATACAAAGTATCAACAATGATGGTATAATCTGGGCATTACAACAAAGGCAGTCTTATATATCATTACCCCAGATCTATCCACACCAAGTAGGGGAATACACACAATTGTTCCCATCAGCATTTAATGATAATTCCATCATAGTCTCCATTTCATCTGTGCCTCCCCAAATCTTCTATAATTAGTGCATGACTTCTAAAACAATCTTCAAATTTTTCAGTGGGCACAAACATATATATGGGTAAAGGTCACATATGTGCATACATTACTAAAAAAAGACACAAAAACAAACAGTTAAAAGCAAAGTAGGTGAATATAATAAGATTACTATACAGCATAATCCCAGTGTACCCTAGGGGTACTAGAGAAAGGGGGCAAAGCTTAATTTCTCATTTAACCCTGCAGGTGCCACCGTACCTAAGGTCACGATCCACCTGCATTCCAGCTTCGCCAACTCCCTTTTTAGGTCACTTCCCCTAATGCCGCAGTGGAGTGTATCAATTCCAATAACCCTTAAACCGCGTGGGTCGCAGCCATTAGGTACCTTAAAGTGTTTTGGAACCGTTGTAAGAAAACTCACATCATCTTTATCCCTTGCACTTTCGATATCCCTAAGGGTACCTTTACATGCCGCAACTTTAGGCGGCGATCGGAGGCAACCTAACGTGCGCGTGCACGTTTTTGATGGTTGCCTCCGAACGCTGAAGGCGCTTTTAGACGCCGCAATATCGCCCTCAACCTAAGGTGATGTGTCTCCCCGGAAGTTCCCACACAAACTGCAGGAAACATCCGGTAGACTCCCGTCACAGCTTCACACGCCGCAATCCCCAAAGGAATTTGGGCGTACATGTTCTGCGCCGCAAGAACATAGGCGTGACAGACTGGTGTATTCCGCACCCCAAACACGCTGATTAGACAATCCAATAGTGTTATGATTGGCCAGCCTGCGCAGGAAGGCTGGCTAATACATGATGCCATTGCCATTGTGTAGTGTGAATGGACAGTTGTTCAAATATGTGAAAAAAGAATGCGCATATAGGGTCTTATCTCAATTAAACACTTTCACTTTGCGATGTGGAATTGCTCACCTTTGTCAGTTGTGATCACCCACAACTGGTAGAAAAGCGTTAGGGCAGCTGCTGCAGGGACCCCACTCCCACAGGAAACTGTGGTTGTGATGCAAAAAATTCTTTGGACGAAGTGCCTTAACGTCCGCGCTGCTGCTATAGGGTCAAAGGAACCAAGACACAGGAATGTCTGGATCAGCTCAAGCTTTTATTTTCCGACGCGTTTCAGAGCCTCCTACCGAGCTCCTTCCTCAGGGTACATCCCTGAGGAAGGAGCTCGGTAGGAGGCTCCGAAACGCGTCGGAAAATAAAGGCTTGAGCTGATCCAGACATTCCTGTGTCTTGGTTCCTTTGACCCTATAGCAGCAGCGCGGGCGTTTAAGGCACTTCGTCCAAAGAGTGTGTTCAAATATGGCGCCCTGTGAAGGGACAGCCAATGGAAACACAGTAGCCACCACCAATCATCGCTGACAGGGCGCGGTGTTCAGCACGCTGTGGCATGCCTCCAGGAAATCATTAGGCGACGCTGATTCCATCCCTATCGCCCCTTCACACGCCAAAAGCAGGGAATTTCCCCTTCATGGTTGCCTCCGGTTTTGGAGCAGTGCTGTGAAATCGGAACCAGGCGCAACTTTTTTGATTGTCGCAGGATTCCCAATTACACGCCGCAATTTTGTAGCAATTTCACGTCGATGGTGACGGGGCCACTGATTGCCTGTCAGATTTCTCACCGCGGTTGCGGCGTGTAAAGTTACCCTTACATGTTTACGTGTCCTGACCCATAGTTGTCTTGAAGTCAACCCAACATAATATTTCTGACACGGACATGTAGCATAATAAATAACGAATATGCTACTGCAAGAGATATATTTTCGAATAGAAAATTGTTGCCCTCCATTATGCAGATAGGAAGGTATTTTCCCTCACGAAGTTACCGAGATTGCAGGCCATACAATGACCGCAGATGTAACAGCTCATGCGGCGCAAACCTGGGTCTCGACCAAATAGACTCAAAGGTTTCGCCACATAGTGGCTGTCCACTAGGAGATCTTTTAGAATGTTTCCTTTCCTTTTGGTGATTGCTGGTTTATCAGATAATCTGTCAGCCAGAAACCTGTCCAAGTTAGAACTGACTAGTGCCTCGGGAGTATTTCCTTCATCTTCCCCCTCTGTCCATTGTATGTAGAAATAAACTGTATGGTGTTATCTTCAGATTTTGGCCTAGACTTAAACAAAAGGTCTTCTCTCTGTGTATTTTTCTCCCAAATGTAACATCTCTTGACAATGCGGTTACTATAGTCCCTTGACCTGCACCTGGATCTTAAATTTTGATGTAGTTGAGCAAATCTGCTTCATCAAAAACTACTCAAAGGCAGCATCAGAAAAAACAAGCATCAGAAAAAAATGGTAAGTTTTTTCTGGTGCTGCCTTTTATGAGTAGTTTTTGTACAAATTTTGTTAGGATTCATGAGCATGGGGATCCGTGACGTGGACCATGAGCTTAAGTGTCTTGGCCAATACATGAACCAATACCCCATATAAAAAGTTTTTTTTTTTCATCATAAACTTTTTGCACTTTTTATCGTCTGCGGGGTGCGGTTGGGCCCCTTGGGGCGCTGTTCATCCAGTGGTGCGGATGTATCGTGCTGGGCGGCCCATTTGGTCAGGTGGCAGGGCCAATAGGTAGCTATCAGACACTCCGCATCATGTGTATCAGTGTGAATAGCGTCCTATGCACGGCAATGTAAAAACGGATTGCTGTTCATATGTTCAGTCTTTTGAGGTTTTCCTTTTTTGTATTTCCAATCTTTTATTTGAATTCCAGCACTCAGGGGTTCACAGATGTCAGTGCCCCGTAGCCTTCAGATAGTAGTTTAGTAGTTAGACCTCCAGACACAAAACTAAAGTTGGCTAGCTGGCTAAACCTGCGAGGACAGTCTAATGTGTATGGGGTTCTAACTAATGATTGGTCAAGGGAAATAAGGATTCAGCATGTCTGATTACAGGCTGTAGATCCTTTTGTCCTCTAAGTGATAAGCTGCAGCCAGAGACATCTAAGGCCCCTTTCACATCAGCGGTTCTGTCCGGATCCAGCTGATTCGGCAGATTTACCGCATATGCCGCCTAAAGGCCGACTTGCGGTCCACTTGCGGCAAGTCCCCATTGATTCTCTATGGAGCTTGCATCAATTGCGGTCTTGCCACGATCCGGCAAATCTGGCAGTTGCGGTCTCAAAAAAAAAACCACAGCAGTATTTTTTTTTGCCGCAGCAAGTGCCGGACCTGCTGGATGCAGCAGAACCACACTTGCCGCACCCAACCGCAAGCCCCATAGACAAGGCATGGGCTTGCCAGATAGGAGTCGCAAGTCGGCCGTTAGGCGGCAGATCTGGCGCCATCTGCTGATGTGAAAGGGGCCTAAAAGCAGCTTCCATACAGTATACAGGAACACTGGGAAGAATGAGTGCTCCTGTATATGGGAGAAACAAGGCAAGCTCGCTGCCAGCCGAGTGATCGAACACCTATCTATAGTGCTTGAGGTTTTAGTCAATTGTTTTGCTTTCATTCAGCTTTATTTTTAGTCAAGCACACTTGCCCTATAATGTTTTAGGATCAAGTTTGTTAAATTAAATATTACAACATCTACATGACTACATCACCAGAACCACCGGCAATACAATAATACATCAACAAAACCAGTCAATACATCACCAAACCCCCCATCAATACAATAATACATCATCACTATAACCCCTGTAAGTACATCACCAGAACCACCAGTAATACAATAATACATAATCAGAACCACCGTCAATACATCACCAGAACAGTACGTTCCCTATATAAATGTGTATGCAGATTAAATTTCCCATACTGCTCATCCTCCTCCCACATGTCCCATACTGTTCACCTCCCATATGTCCATGCAACTCATCCTCTATCCATATGTTCCATGCAGTTCATGCTCACCCCCATTCCACTGAATCCCATTTTGCTTATCCTCACCCCTATACGTCTCATGCAGCTCATCCTTCCCCCATCCCCTTCCCATGTTCAACGCAGCCTCTCCCCTCCATATTCCACACAGTCTTTCCCCATCCCTCATCCATGTAGCTTCCCCCCCTCACATGCTCCATGTAGCTTCTCCCCAATGTTCCATGTAGCTTCTCTCCCATGTTCCATGTAGCTTCTCCTCCTCATCTATCCATGTATCTTCTTCCTCTATCCACCCATCCATCCATGTAGCTTATCCCCCATCCACTCATCCATCTATGTACATTCTTTCCCATCCATCCATCTTCTCTCCCCTTTTCCATGCCACTCCCATCCATCCATCCATCTTCTCCCCCCTTTTCCATGCCACCCCCAACCATCCATCCAGCTACTCTCCCCTGTTCCATGCCACTCCCCATCCATCAATCCCGTTCTCCCCCCTTTTCCATGCTGCCACCCACCCATCCATCCCATTCTGTCCCCTCTTCTAGGCCGCCCCATCCATTCATCCCACTCTGTCCCCCCCAGGATGCAATCTTCGGCTGTAACAGCACCTTACCTGACTCCACGCTCCTCACCCCGGATACCGCAGCTTCTGCCTCTGTGGCTCCCGGTCTCCCGTTTGCCGGCACCAGGCAGCTTCTTTCTCTGCGACTCCCAGTCTCACGCTTGCCGGCACCTTCTTGTTCTGTGGCTCCCGGTCTCTGGCATTAGACACCGGCAGCTTCTTCCTCTGTGGCTCCCGATCTCTGGCACCAGGTACCCAGCACCTTCTCCCTCTGCGGCTCCCGGTCTCTGGCACCAGGCAGCTTCTTCCTCTGCAGCTCCCGGTCTGTGGCACCAGGCGCCTGGCACCCTGGCACCAGGTGCCCAGCACCATGGCATCAGGCATCCTGGCACCTGGTGCCCTGGCACCAAGGCACCCTGGCATTCAGGCACCCTGACACGCAGAACCAGGAACCCTGGCACCAGGTGCCCGGCACCAAGGCACTCTGGCACCAAGACACCCTGGCAAAAGGCACCCTGGCACCAGGTTCCCGGCACCAGGCACCCTGGCACCAGACACCCAGGCGCCCGGCACCCTGGTACCAGGCACCTGACACCAAGGCACCCTGGCATTCTGGCACCAAGGCATTCAGGCACCCTGGCACCATGTGGGGTGGGGGAGGGGGGGTGTTGCCAGTGCAGAGTGCGGTGTCGGCATTGACGCCCGCCCGCATGTGCCCCAGTGCTGAGAGTGCTCCCCGTCGCCGCACGCCGAGTCAGACGGTGCCGGCATTGCTGGCATTGCCACCTGCATTGCCCCAGCGATGAGAGCGCACGACGCTGGGAGCTGTGCGAAACCTTGAAGTGCAGGTTCAGTAGAGCTCCCAGCAGCTTCTTCTCTGACCCGGTATGCAGTGGGCGCTCTAAGCGCTCGGGCACAAGCAGGCGGGCAGCAATGTCGGCACCGTCTGACCCAGAGAACACCCCCCCCTCCCCAAAAAGAGTCCTGTTTTCATATAGAGTCTGGGGAAGGGAAGGTAAAAAAAAGTAAATAATTAAAAAAAAACCTATCCCCTGGAGCCGCCCTTTGTGGCCTACTTCCCCAGGCACCTGCCTACAAGTGCCTAATTGTAAATACGACCCTGAGTTTTATCTGAGTTTGGAGTACGTTTCCTGATTGTTTAGTTGGTTGAAGGCCTCCTTTTCATATTTAGGCAACGGCCATAGGACAACATTTCCCCCTTTGTCTGTATTTTCAATCACCACATCATCCATCGATCTTAATTCCTGAGTGGCTCGACATTGAGCATTTGTTAGATTGTTTCTTGATAGATATTTAGGGATCTTTCCAAAGTCCCTGAGTACGAGTTTGGTAAAGATATCCACTTGTGGGCATCGGACGTCTACTTGATGTCTGTCATCCACTTCCGTCGGTTCTCCCTGCATTACGGGCTGGCGGCAGCAATATTTGCACACCCAAATGGTGGGTGTACAAATATGGCACCTGTTAGCTGCACTAGCCCATTGTGCAGTACCATCAACAATACCACCGACACCCTAACCCGATGCCACCCAAAACCGATGAACATATCATCACCCCTACTCCTACTGCTCCTTGTCTCCCGCTGCTTTCAATGCATCTGACCACAACACACAACGGCGCCTTAGTAAGTGTGCATGCACGTACTTGGCGCTCATGCCCTGTTACTGAGGTGGCCGCCATCTTTGGTGTCCAAAAAATGACAGTGGTCTGCGTAACTGGGCATGTGCACGTCGGGTACGTCCATACGCACTTACTCATGCCGCCACTATCTTTGGACACCAGTTGACATACAGGGGGCACAGAGAGCGCACACTGGGGGCATAGAGAACGCACATGGGAAGCACAGTGAGCACACAGGGGGGCACAAAGAGAGCATGCAGGGGGCACAAAGAGGGCACGGGGGGCACAAAGATGGCACACAGAGTGCACAGGGGGCACATAGAGCACACAAGGGGGTACAGGGAGGGCACAGGGGGTACACAGAGTGCACACAGAGAGCATGGGGGCACTGAGAGTACACAGGGGCACAGAGTGTACAGAAGGCACAGAGAGCACAAGTGTGGCACAGAGACGGCACAGGGGGCACACGGAATGCACACAGAGTGCACACAGAGCGCACAGGAGCGACTGATAGTGCACAGAGGTCACAGAGAGCACAGAGGGGGGCACAGTTACCATACAATGTGTACAGAGAGCACACAAGGGGCACATAAAGCACACTGAGGACATAGAGAGCACACAGTGGACACAGAGAGGGCACACAGAGCGCACACAGAGCACACAGGGGGCACAGACAGCACATAGGGGTCACAGAGAGTGCACAGGGGCACATAGAGCACACATATGGGCACAGAGGGCGCACAGAGGGGCACAGAGGGTGCACAGAGGGGCACAGGGTGCCAGAGACAGTGCAAAGAGGGGCACAGAGAGCACACAGGGGGCACAGAGAACACACAGAGGCACACAGTGCACATAGGGGGCACGGGGAGGGCACAGGGGGGCACACAGAGTGCACAGGGGTCACAAAGAGCACAGAGGGGGGCATAGAAAGCACACATTGGGCACAGAGAGCACACGTAGGGACATAGACAGCACACAGGGGACACACAACACACTGGGGGGCACAGAGAGGGCACAGGAGGCACACAGAGTAAACACAGAGCACACAGGGGGGCACAGAGAGCACATAGGGGCACAGAGAGCACATAGGGGCACAGAGAGCACAGCGGGGCACAGAGAGCGCACAGGGGGCACAGAGAGCACGTAGGGCTCACAGAGTGCACAGGGGGGTCCTTAGAGCACATAGGGGACTACAGACATTGCAGAGGGTGCCAGAGACATTGCATAGGGGGCAGTGAGAGAACACAGGAGGCAGAAATAGTGCACAGGGGGCACAGAGAGCACACAGGGGAAACAGAGACCACTCAGGGGGACACAAAGAGGGCACAGGGGTGCACACTGGGTGCACACAGAGCACACCGGGGGCACAGAGAGCACATAGGGGTCACAGAATGCACAGGCGGCACAGAGAGCACACAGAGAGGCACAGAGAGCGCACATAGGAGCACAGGGAGTGCACAGGGTGCCAGGGACAGCACACAGGGGGCAGAGATAGTGCACCGGGGGCGCAAAGAGAGCACAAAGGGGGAAAAAGAGTGCACAGGGGGAGGGGAGAGCGCACAGTCAAAGAGAGCAGACAGGTGGGAGACACCTCAGAGGGGAGAGAGCACAGAGGGGAGAAGACAGCACAGAGGAGAGAGAGACCACATACAGGGAGAAGAGCACATAGAGGGAGACAGCTCAAAGGAGAGCGCACATGAGGGGAAATGTCATGCTTAGTGTCCTGTCATCTTCTGACTATGTTCACACTATGGAGTCTGATATGCAACCTTGTGCTTCTTTGTTATTTAGCCAAAGTTACAGCATCAGCTGTTTTGTGTTCACCAGCCATCAGTTTTCCAGAAGTTCTGATGGCTGGTAATTGTTGGAGTTTGCGATTGCTTTTGTCCTATCACGGCTGGTCTCCACCCTTTAAATACGTTGGAGCCCAGTCTCAGCATTGTTCCAGCGATTCCCGTCCTTTCCTTGGTGTTTCAGTAATCTGGTAACAGTTGCTACTGGTTTGGTGTTTGGTGGAAAATTCCTTGTTGTATTTTGATCTCCAGCTTGCACTTGTTTTCTCCCTTATCACATATTGTATTCTCCCTGCGTGTACGTGCTGTGAGCTTGTGTTTTGGTTCTCCCCTATCTGTCCTTATCTGTGGGTCCCTTTACTTCCTAGGGGAGTGGGAATCAACCTAGGGCTGTACAGGAGCAGGGCCAGAGTGGAGATTCAGGCCTCTCCACCATCAAGAGTACCCCTGAGTTAGGGAAAGTTCAGGGCTCACAAGCTTGAGGGGCAGATTAAGCACCCCCCGGTTCCATTTTCTCATTGGTATCATGACAGGAGAATACAGCACAGGGGGAAAAGACAGTACACAGGGGTGAAAGCGTCTGGGGAAGTGGGAGAGAGAGTGAGTGTGTCGCCCAGGGTATGGGGTACTCGGGTATCAGGCAGCAGAAGGGGTTAACTGTGCCACGGGGATTGGCGGCCGCACCTCACCCCGTGTCCTGGGGACTATTCTCCTGAAAAGGCAGATTTATATACAGGGGAGTATGTACAAGTTTATAGTTTGTCGTGACGCCACCTGCAGTACCTGGTGAGATGTCACCAGCGCCGCTACAGTCCTCCGAGGGTCGGTGGTATAGCGGCTGAGATGGTATGGTCCTCCGCAGGCAGGACTAGACCTCCGGGGCAGCGATTCCTGTGGAAGGAAAGAGTTCATGCAAAGAAGATGCAGCAGAGTCAAAGTCACTTCACCCGGGTACTTTACTGGAACTTTTAGCAGCGTTATTACAGTCCTCAGTGCAGTTGGATGTTAAATGGCAAGTGGCTACGGGTGGCTGCAAGCGGATCTCTGGAAGCTGGACGGAACCCCAGCATGTGCCTTTCTTGTTCCTTTTCTTCCCTGCTTCCCAGTAGCTTGTGTGAAGCCTGACCTCATATAGAGTAAGTCTGACCTCCTGCTGTTTCTCCTTCCCTTCCCTTGCTCTCGTCGGGTAACCTTCTGTTGATCACAGCAGCGGCCTGCTGTGTTTGGTCCCCTCTAATGGTCGCTTGGGAATCAGGGCCGTATATTGATATACCTCCGTGCTTGGAATTTTCTGCAGGCTGTAAAGGTTCCTACAGGTGCGGGCTCCGGTACCCGGTTCCTCTCCTGGGTGAACTCTCCGGTTCCTCTATTCCCCACGCGTTCTCCGTGTCTGGTATCTGTTCTGGTTGTCCCTGGGTCCCTCAGCCGAGGAGACCCTCTTTCTTTCCTCAGGCTCTCTGCCTGAACTTTTCTAGCTCTCCAACCGGAGGCAGAGACCTGAAGCCTAAAAGGCCTCTAGCAAAAGATCTCCTTGCTCCCCTGGGGACAACTAAATACCCTCCCGGGTTCCCTCCCACTGGATGATCTAGTGTGGGGGTGGGTTTAGGGTTCCGCCTAGCATCCTGAAATCCACTTGCAGCTGGGGTTACTACACCTCTTTTACGGATGCAGTACCCCTCTGTGGCACCTACATAGTGGGGCGCCACATGAGCACACAGGGGGAGACAGTTCAAAGGAGAGAGCACAGAAGGGAGAAGACAGCACAGGGGAGAGAGAGTGTGGACAGGGGGTAGAAACAGCTGCTGCACCCAGCACCACAGAGCTTGACCCCATTGTGACATCACCTCCCGATGTGATAGCCCCATCTAGTGCCTCAAGAAGTGACATGCTGCAGATTTTTTTCTGCACCAATCTACCCTAATATGCAAAGAAAAAAGAAGCACCATGTGCACAACACTTTAGAATTGTGATTGACTTAGCTGGCTTCAGGATAGGCATATAGATTTGTGACAAAGTGCACCAAAAAGTGCACTGTCTGCACACCCTTAGGCTGCCTTCAGACTTGCAGATGCCTCCGCAGCGTTTTGCAGAGGCATCTGCAAGTATCTGCATGCAGACCGCGGCCCCTATGTTTATAATGGAGCGCACGGCGGTCTGCAGATGCTTGCAGACCGCCGTGCGCTCTCATTGCCCGCCATTAGTGATCTGTGCGCAGGCGGATGCCTGCGCACAAATCACACACTTTCGCTCGCATCGGGGACGCAACATCTTTCCATTTACTGCCAGCAAGCTGAGATCCTGAAAAATGTGGAGAAAGTATAACTTAATTTGCTTCGGTGACTAAGCTCTACTTACATGAAATCAGACAACCATCTCAGTGGGATTTACAATGTGTGATTTATGATACTGGGAATTTGAGCTGTGCCCAAATACATTAATAATACTTGAAAGTGGGAAAGAAGGTAATCTTACCTGACTGCAAATGAATGAAGTGGAAACGCTGTTGATAAAATATTAATATTAATGTCCCTCCACATTTCACTAGTTTAAATAGAGTCATTATTTAATAATTCATTTTAACCACTATCAGTTATAACAGATGTCTTCAAGTAATTCGTAATTTTAGACATATTTAGGTTGTTTCTTTGGTGAAGAAGTTAATTCCTGCTTGTTATAATTCACTCTTGCTGGTACTTGAGTTAATTAAATTTGACGCCATTCTGAGGCAGTGTCCTTCTGTCACAGCTGTCCACTATCTTCTCCTGGCATCCCTTATTACTATAGTTGGAAAGTTTCTACACTCATTACTAAGCACAGTTCCCTTATTAATGCACTACGTACAGATCCCGACTACATGACAGTCTCTTATGCACTTAACCGGCTCTGGGAATTGGTGAATCTACTCTGTAACCCTTTAAATGGGTTTTCCAGCAATAGAAAAAATAATAACTACCGTAAGCGAAATGCTATTATAAATAAATTCCTAAAAACATTTAACTAGCAAATCACACGTTTTGCCTAGTGAGCTAACCCGTAACATGTTGAAAGCTTTTGTTTTCTCATTGCAGATCTGGATCCATTAATGGATCCAGATCTGCAATGTGATGCCAAATGTGACGGCACACGGTAATACCGGATCCGGTAATGGATGCGGTTAGCGTATTGTGCCTTCCAAATGTGACCCCAACCTAACCAAATACTTTTTACTATTTGGATATTTGCCCTAAATAGGGAACATAATGCAAGTCAATGTGGAACTTGAATATTTGCCTGGGGAACCTCTTACACAAATACTATTTGTGTTTAAGATTCCCCGCACATACATCCAAGTTCCCCATTGATTTGCATTATGTTCACTGTTTGGAATGAATATCAGAATAGTAAAAAGTATTTTGTTCAGGGTACCTTTACACGCGCCACCGCGGCGAGAATATTGACGGTGAATGTCGCCCTGCGACAATCGCCGTCAAAATCTCTCCAATTGCGGCGTGTAATTGGGAATTTGGCGGTGATCTATTGCCTCACCACGGTCGCCTGATTTCAGTGCACTGCTCAGAAATCAGGCGACCGGTCGAGGCGACAGATCGCGCCAAATTCCTCAATTACACGCTGCAATTGGGAGAGATTTTGACGGTTATAGTCGCAGGGCGACATATCGCCGTCAATATTTATCGTCGCGGTGGCGGCGTGTAAAGGTACCCTTAGACTTATCTGAACCTGAATACCAAACTACTCGCTCATCGCTACTCAGAACCTCTTTTACCTTCACTATGAAACCAGAGAGACAATATGAATAAAAGCACGTATGGGCACTTCTTACCTCAGCACCCCAGTATCTCCAGTATCACATCAGAAAAACATGGTGGACAGCATTATGAGCAACCCCTTCTGACCCCTGTATATCTTGTATTAGATCAGATAGCAGAATGGACAGCATTGTGAGCAGCATCTTTTTACCACAACACTTCTGTTATTTATAGCATTAGATCAGAAACACATGATGGACAGCCGTTTCGGCATCCATTCTAAAGTAAGCCCCCCTGGTATCTCTAATAATAGATCAGATTGACAGGATGGACAGCAGTGTGCCTCTTTTGACCTCGGCATCCCTGCTATATCCAGTTTTAGATCACAAAAAGAAGGTAGACAGCAATTTAAGTGGCCTCTACTCATTCAGCACCCTTGATATTTCAATTATTTGATCAGATAGATAGGGTAAACAGCAGTGTGAGCAAACTCTGTTTGCCACATAAACACTGATACCTCCAGGATTAGACAATATAGGCCAGGCAGATAGCAGTGTGAGTGGCCTCTTCTAACCTCAGCACCCCTGGTATTTCCAGAAGTGATCAAGTAAACAGTAGTGACTTCTTACCTTGGCTCTCCTAGTATCTGTAGTAATTGATCAGATAGACATGGTGGACAGCACTGTGAACAGCCTCTATTTACCAGTGTATCTGTACCAGGAAGATATCGATAAACCTGGTGGGAGCATTGTCTTCTTATCTCAGTACCCCTAGTATCTCCATGAATAGATAAGAAAGACAAGATGAACAGCAACATTTGTGGCCTCATATTACTTAAGCATCCCTGATATCTAAATTACTAGATCAAGAAAGACTGGGTGAACAGGAATGTGAGCAGTCTCTTCTTACCTCAGCACCCTTGGTATCTCTAGTATTGGATCACAAAGACAGACATAGTGGACAGCAGTGTGAGCAGCCTCTCCTTATCTAAGCCTGCCAGTATCTCCAGTATTACATCAGATGGACAAGGTGGACAGCAGTGTAATATATATTTCCAGTATTAGATCAGGAAGACATGGTGGACAGCAGTGTGAGCATCTTCTTGTAACCTAAGCACACCTGGTATAACTAATAATAGATTAGATAGGCAGGATGGACAGTAATGTGAGCAGCATCCTCTTACCTCAGCACCCTGCTATCTTCAGTATTAATTCATGTTATTATTATTATTATTATTATTTATTGTTTTTGCATGCATTTTTTAAGGCTGCTCCACCCCTAACAGCAAAAACGCAGCCCAAAAACGCAGGCTGCAAAAAGCCACCTTAAAAAACGCATGCAAGTGTGACCCTAGCCTAAAACAGGATCGAGAGGGCATATTTGCCGTCAGTTTCTGCACGTCCGGGGCTTTCAGGTTCTGCCTGGTGCATCCTGCAAAACACCGGACACAACCTGACAGCTGAAAATCGTGGTGTGAAGCCGGCCTTAACATGAAGTTAACACCACATACAAATTTTATATTCAGGTGGCTGGGAACAGGGCATGAAAGGGGATTTGCAATGAATGTGTTGGGTGTGGCTTGGAAATTGCTAAAAATTGTTTTCACTGTATAGCTCTTGGAAGGGCAGCTTTTAAAATGAGCAAACATGTCTTATCTTCTCAAATACTTAAAATGTATAGAGCACATTTAGCTCTAATTACTTTCATGTGTTTTTCTTTTTTCTTCCAGTTTCACCCCTTCCTGCTATCTACAGATTGATCCAGAAGTGAATTTTGGCAGTGTAGTAGCAAACAGTAAAGTGATTTATAAGGAGATTACAATTACAAACCATGGATCTTCTCCAGGTAATATTCACAATAAAAATGTAACATATTTGTCTAATATATAAAGTTGGTTGTGGGTGTATCCGCTAATTTGATCTACACCATCACATTTATAAAAACAAAATTTTGCACAGCCACCTCTTTGATGACATAGACTTATATCAATGTGTATGTCTACGCAGGCTGCAGTATTTGCTGCAAAAATTGCTTATTTACTTTATGTATATATCAGGTAATACATACTGCCTTTGCAGTTTTACAGTTAGCCTGGATATTTATGCAGCGGTCATGGGGCCAGAGTACTCAACTCTCCAGGACTCGAAAGTTCAGGGGGTGTCACGGTGGCTCTCCCTGGAAGTTGTGTCCGCTACCGGTCGTTAAAAAGGGGAATTATTTAAATTATTTACAAGGGAATAAAGTTTTTTTTGTGATGCCATCCGTAGTTTTTAATCAGAGTTCCAGCACTGCTTGTTGGGACCCCAGGGAATAGGTGTTATGGCAGCTAGGTGTAACACTCCCCACAGATGGAGTGGGCCCCCAGGGTGAGGTATCATAGGATGGTTGATGATGGTGGTTATTGTTGTAACCGGGGATAACAAAGTATGTAGGGTGGAACGAGAGACACCAGGGTTGCTGGTCTTACTTGTCATTGGTGCAAGGACAACCCTTCTGGGGTGCTGTGATCTTCCAGTGTGCAGCGTGGCCAGTTCACAGATAGTCTGAGTCCACCTCACTGAGAAACCAGGTGTAAGCCTTTCTGTGGTGTCCTTCCTGACACTTTCTTATCCTGTTCTTCCTCTGTGCCCTTGTGCTACTCGTCCCACAGCAGGTGACAGCCTGGCATGTCCTCTTGACCCTCTGTAGCCACTGTGCCTGGGATACTCCACATTTCTTGAGGCACATTTCTTGAACGTTACAAGTGTCAAAAGTAGAAAAAATACAAAAGTACAAAAAGTGCAACACAGCATAAAACACTCAACAGGTTCCTGCAACGACGCTAGTGTAGTTCGACACATCACAGGATTTAAATGCAACTGGTAGGAACCGCCCCAAACCTCCTTTCATCTTCGTCCCTGGGCATGGCTACAGGGCACAAAGACCATATTGGCCTTATTCTTCAGCACACCAACGGTTTTTGAGATCGGTTAAGTGCAACAATTTCTGTAAAGGCAGCAAAGTGCAATAAGTTCAAGTGCACTCAATCTCTTTGCCTTGACCAATAGGCAGGTGTGGCGCCCCGCAACGAGTGCGTCACAGGAGGGTATTGCAGCCATAAATGCAGCCGCAATATTCTCTGACACAGCAGTGATCTGGTTAACTTTGAGATCCAACCCTGCATGCATCACCTAGAACAGAGGGCCAACCCAGGGTCCTGGTGGGCGGAGTGCTAGGGAAGTGTGTAGAAAGTACAGACACTTAGTCTGTAGTAGTCTAGAACGAGAGTCTAGAGAAGAGAGAACTTGAACTTGGAGTAGGAGCGGGGACTCTGCACCTCGTGCAGCCCCCGGGCCGTCACCGGTCGGGTGTCAGCACCTGAGGCCTCAACAACCGGGATCGGGCATCACTAACCACGGGTTCCAAAATACCCCCGTGCCCAACTCACAGCCGGTTCACTGGTACCGAAGCTGGCAGCAGTTCACCTCTGCTACGCGAACCAGAAGCGTGGAGGAGCAGCTTCACAGGAGCACCCCACCACCAGCCAACTTCCAGTCGTCTAACCAGCGGTGTACCCACCGAGGGATCCAAGGCTCCCCAAAACATCCACAACGTACATCTTGGATAGGGCATTGAAGCAGCCTCCCCGTACCCGATCTGGTATTCCTGGGCGACAATGGCAAAGCACTTAGCTAGAATGGAGGAACACTTGCGGATCTCTAAGGGACACCATCACTGCTGAGTCCACCCGGTCCACTACCCGTAAACTGTATACCATGTACTGCCTGCTGGTTACAGTAAAGACCCGTTGCAGAGACTTTCTGTGTCCGTGCTTCCTTATGAACTTACCGTCCGCACTACAATGTAACCGCAGCTGCCGCACAACATCTTAAGCAGCTCCAGCCTCCGGGGATCACCGCTCAGCCTGTGGGGAGCGTTCCATCTTGCTGCTGTCCATCCCCCGGAGGTTCCGCAGCGTCGGTAACGATTACTGAAACTACTCATAGGTGACATCACGAATAAATTAACCCCTTTAATCTGTTCCTACAAGACGTCTTCAACTTTTGATCTGCACTCAACCGGGCCCCACTACCGGCAGGCGCGGCCCACCCGTGACAAGGAGGAAGGAGCTACAGCCTGTCTAAACCGGAGTCCACGGGCTGACGGTGAGTCACAGGTGCGGTGTAGTAGTTGGCCCAAGAGTAGCGGGCGGTAACGTAGGGACTGTAGGGACTGGCTCTGTGGTGTGGACTTGGGCTCCTTGTGTGGCACAGGCGTCTCACCCCTCCGCAGTTCCTCAGTCGTATCTCTCTGTACCGTGTCCCCTTTGTTGACAGATCCAGCAAGGATATAACCAGCAAGCCTATCTCAATCTATCTATACATTCTATACTATGTACATTTTTACAATCCTATCTTACCTATATTCTATCATATACTGTCTTTATGCAACTAAAGCAACATTAATTAACAGAATCACAGTTTTTGAATAGGGGGTTACAGGTACTCTACAGTTCTTATTCCATACTGGAAGAACTGCTAACATTTGGGGACTGCGGCCAGTTCAGCCCAGATAGGGACATAGAGCAGGGGTTCCTGGCTTACCAGGCTGATGCAGGGCTCCAGGTTCTCCCTGCAGTGTGGTGATAATTTGGTGGGTATTGGATCCCCACCTCTCTTTAGTGCTTGTGATCTCATGGGCACAGCATCCTTTGCAAGTTCCGAGGATTTAAGTTAGCCATTTTAGGATTCTCTCTAGCAAGCAGCTTCCCTGCAGTGTGCTGCTCTGCAGGTGGCGGTACAACAGCTCCAGCCTTCCTCATGGTGAATGCACGCTGGCAGGCTCGTTGATCCTGGAAATCAGAAGCCTGGGACTCCCTTTTCTTACTTAGGGAGGACAAAAGCAACAGCTCCCGTGCCCAGAATGAGCTCTGCCATGAAGATGTTAAACTCACTTTTTCTCCATTCCAAGCACACATTCTGAGATAAGATATTCCTCCCTCACTGCATCTTTACATGCTGCTTCCTTCTCCCATGTATGACCAGGAGCAATGGCTCCCTCCTTGCTCACAGTGCTCCTCGCAGCTGCATCCCTCCCTCCAGGCAAAAAAACTAAGTCCACAAAGTGAAGAGGGAGCGGATCAGTCTTTGCAAGGGGAGG
The DNA here is from genome assembly GCA_033576535.1 of Allobates femoralis. NCBI lineage: Eukaryota > Metazoa > Chordata > Amphibia > Anura > Aromobatidae > Allobates > Allobates femoralis. The sequence goes on along the minus strand of JARQOC010000002.1, from coordinate 470,225,595 downwards.
AAATACAGTAATGCAAGGGGGTTGGCACCTCCCTGCCAGAGATTGACAAAGAGAGAGAGGGGAGGGGGACAAGAGGCGCAATAGTGCCCTTATCACTTAGACACTAATTTTCAGCGGTGAAAAAAGGCAATCCACTCACCTACTCCAGTTGTGTGACCCACAACTGGCTTGAAAGCATGTAGGATAATATCCTGATGGCTGCTGCTGGACCTCCACCGTTTCCACACACGTGTGGTTGAACCAATAAATTCAGGGAAAGAAGGTGTACTCCGGTCCGCGCTGCCAAGTTCATCAAAGAAAACCCAAGACGAAGTTCTGATCGAATCCTTCTTTATTTTCCTCCTACGCGTTTCAGTGCCCACCCGGCACCTTCATCAGGGAATCCCTGATGAAGGTGCCGGGTGGGCACTGAAACGCGTAGGAGGAAAATAAAGAAGGATTCGATCAGAACTTCGTCTTGGGTTTTCTTTGATGAACTTGGCAGCGCGGACCGGAGTACACCTTCTTTCCCTGAATTTAGAGATTGACAAAGGCACATTAGCACACAGTCTATGTGAGTGGGAGGTGCTGCTTCTAAGGCTCCATCCATGATGAGACACCCTTGCATATGATTATCTGCCTGGCCTCATGGTGACGGGAGCCATCTTTACAATGCAAAAAGGCAATCTTCACACAGTTCAAAAGCACATTTCAACATGTTGTTTGCACAGGTTACAAGGCACACAGAACCTTGGTTAGCAGGGCTTCGAGATCCTGTTTGTGACACCAAAAACTATTGCAGCAGTCCTGGGGCCAGGGTACTCAACTCTCCATGGCTTAACAGTTCACGGGATATCACGGCTCTCCCTGGAAGTCGTGGGCGCAACCTGTCATTGAAAAAGGGGAATGACAGACACTAGGGTTGCTGTTCTTACCAGTCTCTTTACTTATGGTTGATGCAAAAGCAACCCGGTCGGGGTGCTGGGTTCTTCCAGCTTGCATGTTGGCCAGCTTACAGTTAGTCCGAGTCCACCTCACTGAGACACCAGGTATAAGCCTTTCCGTGCTGCCCTTCCTGACACTTTCTACTCATGTTCTTCCTCTGTGCCTTTGTGCTACTTGTCCCAAAGCAGGTGACTGCAGGTCCTGTTGAGCAACGGCCTGGCACGTCCTCTTGAACCTCTGTAGCCACTGTGCCTGGGATAGTCCAAGGTGTTAGCTACTGCACATGCAGTTCAGTGGCCTCCGGTTTCTTGGCCGATCTTAAAGAATTCAGTCCAATTTGGGGCTGGTACCCCTTTGCTGCAGTTCTTCTGCCCAACCTGGGAGTCAGCTGTAGATTCAGGGTTCTCCGAACTGGAGGTTGGCGGCAGACCTACCCACTGGTCCTGCTAGGCCCCTGCCCTAGCGTCTCTTAGAACTCCATTTTTCTCTGATGTTGCACCTTCGCTTCCTACTTACAGACTGACTAACTCTTCCCTCCACCCCCTAAACTAACTCCTCCCTCCAGCCAGTAGATTGGCTGCTCATGTATGAGCCTTTTCCATCCAGAATCTCCCTGGTCTGAAATTTGGATTGGTGTTGGGTGTGTGTTGGTGTTTTTCAATTTTGTGTTCTCTGCTTACGTGAGAGCAGGTGCATTACCACTTGGTGACCAAGGCGCAGGGGCACTACATTTATCTGGTGGCGTATAGCAACCAATTACAGATCAGCTTCTATTTTGCTATAGGTCTTAACAGGAGCTCTGATTGGTTGCTATAGGCAATGAATGGCATAAGAAAGATTATGTGTGAGTTTATATGATTTCAGTGGTGACACTTAGCGAACGTTGTTGTAGAGGCTGATGTAAGTCACATGATCTTAGCAGTATACCAATTGTGTGTGGATTTAGATACTGTCAATTACAGACAATAATGCCCCATACAAAAATTATATTTGAACGATTGTCGTCAGACGCAAAGAGAAAAGCCATATTATGGCTCAATGACTGATCTGATGAAAGGGAAGCAAGGCTGACTGATAAGAGAATTAGAGCTGCTTACTCAAGGGCCACTAAAACATCTAAGCATAGAGAAGCAAAACTTACAGACAGGAAAACAATATCTGCTTCTCAAGGGCCACTAAAACACATCAGCAGAGAAGTTAGACTTACAGACAAGAGAACAAGAGTTGCTTCCTCAAGGGCCACTGAAACATCTTAGCAGAAAAGCAAGACTTGCAGACAAGGGAACAAGAGCTGCTTCCTCAAGGGCCACTGAAACATCTCAGCAGAGAGCAGCAAGACTTACCAGTATGTATGAGAATCGGAATTGCTTCCACCAAGATACAGGAAAAGATTGGAAATTTGAAACACATTGCCTTTTGCTACCACTCAGACAACAACTATCAGGATAATCCAATAGTTAACATAGGTAAAATGGATGTGGTCTGCATGTACTGCAATTCTATGAAGTGGAAAGATTAACCGCCAGATTTATGCTGTGCAAATTGGAAAGAGATGTGTCAATCTATTGGAGCTCTAGGATGGAGGACACATGGGGAAGATTGTTAGAAGCATCCAAACCTTTACTTGTCTCTTGTACAGGCCACAATGAGTTGCGACAGTATATATGATGTCTTCATCAGGTGAGATCTGCCGTTGCTTGGTAACCCGATACAACAACACTGGACCTGCGGTGACGTATTTCCTGTATCGGCCGGTCACGTGGCAAGACCCAGAAGCCCCGCGGGAGCAGCCGAGAACAGAGACCGGTGGTGCCTCCAGCCAGGGTGAACACTGCATTGTAAAGGATTAAAAAAGCAGCAAAAAGTGGAGCTATAATGCATACAATTTTATTACAAATTTGTCTTCATTGAAACAGACAAGAATAACACAAAAAAGAGCAGGATAAAAAGGTGACAGCAGGGTCTGCAGATGTTTTACATGATTACTCTGGATCATACACATAGTAAATTCACAATTGATAAACAGTCTGATGTTAGACACGGTAATTATGCTTTCACAAATGTCACTACTTCATGAGTTATAGAATTAATTTCACTATAACCATCCCAATGGTGTGCAAATAATTACACAACAAGTTAACCATTTTTTCCACTCTGTGGGAGGATTGGGACAACGTGATATCTAGACAAATCATTATCTAAGTCAGGAGGAGAGAACCCCTGATAGACGGTGCAGGGTCATAATTGTTTTTTGGGTAATGGTAGTAAACAATAAAGTTACATATAAACCCATACAACCGGCATCAGAGTTCCTACCTGTGTAACAAAATTACCAAGAGGTCATGGCAGATGTGGTGGTGAGATAAGAATCCCAGGAGAGAATACCCCCTACGTACGTTTCACCTATAAAAGTAAGGTGCCAGTGCAGTGCTTCATCATGGGGATGCCATCCACCAGCCAGTTTAGGCCTTAAATGCTGGAATATTCGGTCACATGTCAAGATCCAGTCAATCACAGCGCATGTGCACTCGCCGCCGACTTCCACCCACACAGCATCACCAACGCCAAGCAGGAAGCTCGGTGGTAACCCAGGCAACCAAGCCAGACGCTGGGAGCTAATGATGCTGTGCGAGAGGAGAGAACAGCCCGGAAAAGCCCACAGGCGCACAGGCACCATGATGAGGCGGATTAACCCAGGAGACACATGGGACATGATCATATAAGATTACAAAACACCATGAGACACATTACTGAAGAAAGAACAAATCGATATAATAATCCTGGCTGTATGGCTTTTCATTCTTCTTTTCTGTAAGCTCATAAGTTACAATACAAAGAGTCCATAATGTTAAAAAAAATCCAAAATTCTTCCCAGGCTCCAATTTAAGGTCACTATGGAGGTGGAAAGACAAAAATTACTATGATGATAAAAACAATTAAATTTTTTTTAATATTGTTGAAATAGGGTTGGCTGATCCGGCCATAGACATGTATTAATTACCATACGGTTAAACAAGTATTACCGCATTGTAAAGGCTGCATCCGGGGTTGTGCGGGCGCACAACATTGCCAGGTGAGCAACCTTCTGGCCCCTGATCCCCTAACACCATAATTCATCATTAGGTACCTCTCATTGCGCTCCCTCTCTTTTTTGTTTATACATGATGTGCAAATGGCACGGTAAAACTGCTTCCTCTCCTCTCACCACCAGATCTCCTGAAGTCTCTGATGACAAGTACCACTGCAACATCAAATCATTTCTTGGGCAACATTAGGAAATACAATTCCTGATTCCAATTGACATCATTTAGTGCAACAAGAGAAATTTTTGCAACTGTACTTATGCCCACGTTGAAAATTTAAGAACAGATTTACCATTCAATTGGCTCATTGCTTCCATGATAAAAAAAGAACCTCAATTTCTTCTACTCTACTTCATGGGAAATTTAGAAGCAGAGGCTCAGCATAGATGCTCTTAATTCCAAGCACCCACCGTCATATTGTCACTAACATGGGTGCCACTAGGGATTTCGGGGCCCCTAACTGGCAAAATTTTGAGGCCCCCCTGAGACTTCACCCAATCTCCGCCTCCACCCAGGCTCCGCCTCCACCCCTCGAACCTTCCATAGTTTCACCACCCCTATTGGAAAACTCCCCTTCTGCACCACGTCCTCCCCAGTCACACATTAATCTTTTTCTATACATTGTTCTTTATGTGAAATGAGGGATGTGAACAATAATCCACAACTTGCATGGCTTCAGACGATCCCTAAAAACGCATCTTTTTAAAGCGGCCTATCATACTCCCTAATAGAAGTCCTTTGTACTGTAGATAGTGAATGGGCTATCCTCTGGACATTACTCTTCTACAAACTCCACCAAACCAAAAAGGTCTACACAGATTGTACAATGACCATCCACGTAAGCTTAGTTCTATGCCCCATTTCCTCGAGATGCCTGGACCATCAGTGCAATAAGCCCCTGTACCTTGTGCAATCCCCTATCCCATTGTAGATTGTAAGCTCTTTTGAGCAGGGTCACCTTCATTTCTTGCTTTATTTATTGTATTTTCTTTATTACATTGATTCTATGCCTATTGTTTTGTATCCAATTATTGCACTTATTTGTTCTCTACTGTAATTACTTACTGTATATTTTCTGTACTCTAACCCTACATTGTAAAGCGCTGCAGAATATGTTGGCGCTATATAAATAAAGCTTTATTATTATTATTATTATAAATGCCACATGAGGCAGAATAATACTGGTGGTGTTATTTATTACCTTCATTTCTTGCTTTATTTATTGTATTTTTTTTCACATTGATTCTATGCCTATTGTTTTGTATCCAATTATTGTACTTTATTTGTTCTCTACTGTAATTCTTTACTGTATATTTTCTGTACTCTAACCTACATTGTAAAGTGCTGCGAATATGTTGGCGCTATATAAATAAAGCTTTATTATATTAATTATAAATGCCACTGAGGCAGAATAACTGGTGGTGTTATTATTACCTTCATTTCTTGCTTATTATTGTATTTTTTTCACATTGATTCTATGCCTATTTTTTGTATCCAATATTGTACTTTATTTGTTCTTACTGTAATTCTTACGTAATTTCTGTACTCTAACCTACATTGTAAAGTGCTGCAAATATGTGGCGCTATATAAATAAGCTTTATTATTATTATTATTATTAAAAAGCCACATGAGGCAGAATAATACTGGTGGTGTTATTTATTACCTTGTACAGGGGTGGGGAACCTTTTTCCTGCCGGGGGGGACATTTGGAAATTTCTACCATCATTCAGGGGCTGCACATCACCATAAAAATTACCCGGCTACATTTAATTAACAAATTAACTCACCTAATTTGATGGCTGCACCTGCATCTCTGTGTCCTGCGATGTTCGTTGATATCTGATCTTCCAGGTTTGTGTTGGTCTGGAGCCCCCCCCTCATGTGCACAGTCTCTCCCCTTTCTGTGCCTGTCACTTCCCTTTGCGCAGTCTTTGTCCCTCCTGTTTGCTGTCTCTACCCTGTGCCTGTCTCCAACCTGTGCACTGTGTACCACCTGTGCTCTGTGTCTCTCTCCTGCACCTGTCTTCCCCCTATGCCCTGTGTCTCCCCACTGCACCTGTCTCCTTCCTGTGTGCTGTGTCCCCGTGACGGATGACAGACACACACACACAGCACATGGATGATAGGCACACACTGCACACAGATGACAGACACACACATACAGCAAACGGATAACAGACACACAGCATACAGATAACAGAGACACGTGCATATGTGAAGGTTTTACCTGTATTGTAGTATCTGTGCTCGGTGCTCTGACGTAGATGACGTGGGCTTTTCTGTCTAATGTACCACCGCTGTCCGGTGATGTTTGTAAACAAGTTTGGGAAGCCTCCATTCCCGTCCACTGTCTTCTGCTCCCCCATCCAAGATGGTGGCTGTAGGTAGCGGTGGCAGCCTGTCATTACCTGGGGTAATGGGCAATAGTCCCCAAGCAATTGCGTCGGGTCGTCCGCATCCAGGGGTGAACCTAGCCTCTCTGCTGCCTGAGGCGAAATTCAAAACGGCACCCCCCCTTCTCCAAACATAAGTATGTCAGTGCCATCACACACGTGCACATATATATGTCCCTCATCCTAGTATATATGATCCCATTCCTGATATGGTCCTCCATCCTGGTATACATGGTCCTCCTCCTGGTATATATGTCCCCTTCCTGGTATGCATATCTCTCCTATCCTGAAATATATGATCCCTCATCCTGGTAATATATTATCCCCCATCCTGGCAATATTTGATCCCCCATCCTGGTATATAAGAACCCCTAATATATAAGGTTCTCCTCCTGGTATATATTATCCACTTTTGGAAATATATATCCCCATCCAGGTTTACATGGTCCCCATCCTAGTATATGTGATGCATTTTAGCTGGGTCTGCATCCTCGGCAAGGACGTAGATTCAGTTGAAGCAGGCATTGGGGTCAACGGAACCCGGTCCCCCCAGGCCCAGTCGGATCAATGACCCCTGCGACTGCGATCGTTATGATCCTGATCTGGTCTAAAATGACAAATCTGCAGTCACTTCATGTGGCTGCAGATTTATGAATCCTCGCATCACAGACACTCTACGTTGTAAGCATACTCCAGTGTCAGAGCTGTGAACGACAGTCACAAGTTAACAGACTCCTGGCCAGAGCGCACTCACCCAGGCGCACCATCATAAATACATCACACACACAAACCCAGGTGTGCTCTCATACATATATTAAACATCACGCAGGAGTACCCACACCCCGGCACACCATCATACATACATCACATACAAACTCAGGTGCACCATCATACGTGCATGACACACATACATCCAGGCATACCATCAGATATACATCTCACACACCTAGGCATACCCTCATAGATACATGACACATCATACATACATGATACATACACCCAGGAGCTTCATCATACATACATGACACATACACCTAGGAGCACATTACATCCATGACACATACACCCAGAAACACCATCCTTCATACATGACATACACCCAGGAGCACCGTCTTACATGCATAACACATACACCCAGGCACAGCACCTTTGATACATGACACACACCCAGGAGCACATGATACACACATCACAATCATACATGACATCTGTATCACACACACATATATATACTCACTCTCTTCATCATCATCATCATCATCATCATCATCATCATCAATCATCATCGTGTACCCAGTGAGGGAGGACTGTGGTTGGAATTAGCAGAGGATGTCTGTACACACATTCTGGGCACTCCTATCCCTTCTCTCCCCCTCCCCTGCTCCTGACTACTGAGCTGGTGGTGACATTACAGGAGGAGGGGTGCTCCTGTGGCTGTTCACTTCACTCCCTCTCCTCATGCTTGCCTGCCAGCTCTTGTCGTCATCACCCCCCTTATTTGGCTCCGCCCACCTAATTGATGCTGTGCAGGATAGATGATTCCTCGGCCATAGATGGGGCCGAAGAGGAGACCAGAGGAGCAGCTGAGGAGACGCATCATCGAGCATTATAGCGGTGGAGCCGCGGCCTCTTCCCCCGGTAACCAGGCGGCATCTATGGTCTCTTTTCTCCAGCAGGGCTTCTCCCCCTGCAGCGCCGCCTCCAATCCTTTCTGTTCAACAAGAAGGTGCTCAGTGATGTGCACTTCCTGGTCGGGAAGTGAGTGGGTAGCCAGCGGATCCACGCACACAGGTACTCATCAGTGGGGGGAGCACTCACGCAGCTCAGTGGACCCCTGGCCAATGAAGGGGCGGGCCTCCTTGCTCCAAACAGTCCACACCCCCACCAACATGGCCGGGCCCCCCCTGCAGCTGTCCAATGGCCACGCCCCCTGCGTCAGGCCCCGAGACCCTCACTGCAGTAAGGGCTGTAACCCCCTATTGACTCACTAATTTGCAGCAGTTCCTTCACTTAAACAATGCATATGTTTAACTTTTCAAGACTGTACTTGAATGCATGCCAAGTGATGATTACAAAGTTGTAATCAGAGCTGGCAAAACATCACAAGGTAAGCATCAGCAACATTTTAATGCCACCACAATTGATCTGTTAGCTATCTTGATTGTTGGTAATAAGTTTCAAAGCTGTGACATTGTGCTGTTCCAGGCAACGCTGCTCCTTACCTTCGGAGCTTTGCACTGTGAAGCAAAAGTAGTTTTTGAGTACCTACAGGGTATTGGTGAATTCAGGATAAATTGTGTTACAAATTGTATTGTCCATTTTCTTCTATTCCTTCTTTGGGGCCAGCTTCATCATGTAGGAGGGCAGGGACAGTAAGTACAAAAAAACGTTTTATCTCCCGGAGTTCCCCTTTAAGGGCCTAAAAATTGAAAGTTCAAAAATTGCTAAATTCCACATTTTTTGGCAAATTATTTATATTTTCATAAATAAATGAAAATGATATCAACCAAAAATTACCTCTAACATGAAGTACAATTTCATGAAAAAACAATCTCAGAATCACTCGATCCGTTGAAGCGTTCCAGACTTATTAACTCACTGGTCAGAATTGTAAAATTTGGTCAAGAAGGTGAAAACAGGCTGGAGGATGAAGGGGTTAATGTGTGAATCATTGTTTTGAGTACTGTAGATTACTGTAGAGTCACATACAATTCTAAATGTGCTTTATTTTGACTATTTAAAATGTATAGGTTCATTTTCTGATAAAATATTGTATAAAATTATCACTTTGTTATTATTGGAATTAAGATTTTATGTGACCACATGCGCAATCTGTGTGACTTTGCAGTACACATGTAGCTCCACTAGGTGGCAGCATTATAATTCACTTTACGCAGGCTGGAAGCATTTGCCTACGCATTTCATTTTAGCATCTGAAAGACTAGAAATACACTATTACATGCTGCTGTTTTTGGCTCCCGCAAGTCTGTTTAATTAAAAAGAAAGCATTGATGAGATCTTGAAAGACTTCAAGCATTGCTAGTTTACAAGTGCAAGTGCACTCTGGCCTACTTAGCCATCCACCTCTGTATACCTTTTAAGTATGATCATAGACTTGATCCTATAACATTGCTGGATTTAAAGGCCCAGCATTATTAGATTGAAAATATCTTGTCTTCAACGGCATTGGAAAGTGGGTGAATGACAACAACTTGTCCTTTGTCCTCCAAAAACAAAAGTGACAGCGCTATCAATCTATGTGATGAACATTATATTGGTTGTCTGGTTTAATATAAAACATTCTTTTACTTTCCCTACTAGGGAATTCGGAAATACCCAGTCCTGAACTCCACTGACAACCCATTGATGTGAAAAGTTGCGGTGTAATGCCTATTTTCACCTGATGAGGCGCTGCAGAAAAATATATATTTACCATCACTGTAATCATATCACACCTTGTTTTTTTGGGAGGCTTGGTTGTATTTTCCAATGGCTTCATTTTAGGGTTCATATACTTATGTACATATATACTTAAAGGGATTAACATAGTTGTCTCTCGAAGTTAAAACCTTTATACTCATTTTCTGCTCCTGAGAATTGCAGGAAAATGCTGATTTTGTCAGCAGAAAATTCAGATCGGTATACATTTCCCCTATAGCATCTATTAAAGGGGTTGTGCTTCCATAGAACATATTGCTAATGCTGCAGACATCATTTAAAAAAGTGCTTTTGCAAATTACACCCATTAAAATTATACCTCATTCAATAGCTATGTACCTTTGATGTTTAAATGGGACTTCCTAGTGATAGCCCTACTGACATCTACAGTTGAAACCAGAAGTTTACATACACTATATAAAAAGACACATAATTCATGCTCTTCTCAATAACTTACCGTATATACTCGTGCATAAGCCGAACCTTGTATAAGCCGACCCCCCTACTTTTGCCCCCAAAACCTTGGAAAACCTATTGACTCATGTATAAGCCGAGGGTGGACCCCAGCACAGGTATACAGCCCCCCAGCAGTGTGGTATACAGCAGCCTCCCCAGTGGTAATACAGCAGCCCCAGTGGTAATACAGCAGCCCCAGTGATAATATAGCAGCCCCAGTGGTAGTATACAGCAGCCCCAGTGGTAGTATACAGCAGCCCCAGTGGCAGTATACAGCAGCTCCAGAGGTATATACAGCAACCCCATGGTATATACAGCAGCAGCCCCAGTGATAGTATACAGCAGCCCCAGAGGTATATACAGCAGCCCCAGTGGTAGTATACAGCAGCCCCAGGGGTAATACAGCAGCCCCAGTGATAATACAGCGGCCCCAGGGGTAATACAGCAGCCCCAGGGGTAATACAGCAGCCCCAGGGGTTATGCAGCAGCCCCAGGGGTTATACAGCAGCCCAGGGTATACGCAGCCCCAGGGGTTATACAGCAGCCCCAGGGGGTATACAGCAGCCCCAGGGGTATACAGCAGCCCCAGGGGTTATACAGCAGCCCCAGGGGGTATACAGCAGCCCCAGGGGGTATACAGCAGCCCCAGGGGTATACAGCAGCCCCAGGGTAACAGCAGCCCCAGGGGGTATACAGCAGCCCCAGGGGTATACAGCCCCCCAAATGCTGGCACTCGCCCCCCCTTGTGTGGTAAGGGCCCCCCTGCTGCTTAACTTACCATCCCTGGTCTTCTGCACTGCACCGCGCCGGTCTGGTGAAACTGAATTATGTTTGTAGGTCGCCTTGCTCGCACCTGCCTTTTCAGCTTTGCCCATAAATTTTCAATAGGATTGAGAGTAGGGCTTTATGATGGCCACTCCAAAACATTGACTTTGTTATCCTTAAGCCACATTGTAACCAGTTTAGGAGTATTCTTCTTGTCACTATCCAGTTCAAAGATCCATTTCTGCCCAAGCTTTAACTCCCTAGCTAATGTCTTGAGATGTTGCTTCAGTATTGCCACATAATCTTCTTTCCTCATGATGCCATCTATTTTGTGAAGTGCACCAGTCCCTCCTGAGGAAAACAACCCCACAACATGATGCTGCCACCCCCAAGTTTCACTGTTGGGATGGTGTTCTTAGGCTAACAAGCTTCTCAATTTTTCCTCCTAACGTAACGATGATCATTATGGCCAAAAGTTCAATTTTAGTTTCATCGGACCAGGACATGTCTCCAAAAATGTAGGTCTTTGTTCCTGTGTGCATTAGCAACAATGAATCTGTTTTTTTTTTTGTTTCTTTGGGAGTAATGGCTTCTTCCTGGCAGACTGGCCTTTCAGCCCATGTTGATACAGTATTCATTTCACTGTGGATAATTGACACAATTTTTCCAGCTTTCACCATCATCTTCACAAGGTCCTTTGCTTTTGTTCTTGGGTTTTTATGCACATGTTGAAGCAAAGTATGTTAATCTCTGGGACACAGACCCCGTCTCCTTCCTGAGTGGTATGATGGCTGGACTTTCCCATCTTGCTTGTACTTGTGTATAATTGTTTATATAGCTGAACAATTGACTTTCAGGTATCTGGAAATTGCACCCAAGGATGAACCAGACGTGTGCAAGTCCACAATTATCTAACAGATATCTTAGCTGATTTCTTTACATTTTCCCATGATGTTACACAATAAAGCAATGTGTTTCAGGTGTGCATTAAATACATTCACAGGTGTGTATCAAATTAACTAAGCTGTTGCCAATAGACCTTTCAGACGCTCCCAAGCACATGAGATCATTATATGGGCTTTCCCAAATTGTTTAAAGGCATAGTAATCTTAGGGCCACGTCACACACACAGATATCTGTGCAGAGATTGTTCGCAGATCTCTGGTTGCAGTGAAATCATGGACACATTGTTCCATTTGTACACGGCCACAAAATGGAACAATGTGTCCATGATTTCACTGCAACCAGAGATCTGCGAACAATCTCTGCACAGATATCTGTGTGTGTGACGTGGCCCTTAGTGTATGTAAACTTGTGACTTTGCAGAAAGAAATAAAAATTCCTTAAAACATTCTCTCTCTTATTATTCTGGCATTTGGCAAATTTAAATAATTATGGTAATCCTAATTGACCTAAAATGGGAAAGGTTTATTCTGATTTCATGTCAGATAGTGGAGAAAAACATGGATATATGTATTTTTAAATAGTGTATGATAACTCATGGTTTCAACTGTAGATATATAGGGATCACCAGTCCCGCTCTCCTGCTGCTTGCTTCCAGGGTCGCTCATTAAGATACATGAATATTCACTGCACTGAACTGCAATGGCTAATCACAGACGCTCACTTTCTGTGACAGTGTCTGTGATTGACTGTTGCACTTAGACTTCACCCCCACAATCTGTACAGGTGTCTGCACTTTGTTGCCATATACAGTACATTAGTATTTGGCAACCAACCTGCCGTCATTTATGTGTAAAATATATAAATAATGGAAAAAAATGCATAGGGGCCCCCCATATTTTTCATTCTCAGCACAGAATAAGCAGAAAGCTACCGGCTACAGCTCCCAGCTGGCTAGTTTTACCTTGGCTGGCAATAAAAAAGACAGAGGAGCCCATTTTTTTTTTTTTAATTATTTAAATAATTAAAAAGAAAATGTGTGGGGTTCACCTTATTTTTGATTGCATACCAAGGTAAAACCAGGCAGCAGGTGGCTGGTATTCTCTGTGTCGCGAGGCCCCGTAGTTATTGGACGCTATAGAAAAACAACCTACAGCCGCCCAAGAAATTATCCCTTATCCCTCATAATATCCTTCATCTCGTAACTGAGCGGGATAGTGACTGAAAGGGCCTCTTAATATGATGGTTATGGTGGTTTCCGCAAGGAGTCCACCCTGTATATACAATAATTAGATCTATCTCTTTAAGAAAACTAGGTCTGGTGTATCATGGGTAATGAGGAGAAGAAGGTGGGAAGTTAAGTTTGTATTTTCACTTTGGAGCATGCTGATGAAAGACTGCTATGTTATATGATGGAGAAAGGTGGAAGAAAATAATAAAGTACAGTTTAAATTTACCCTTCTGAATGCCTCATATCATGTGGACATTACACACCCCAGGGCTAGGTCCTTCCATGGAGGGATATCTGGCTATCCTGTGTTTGAGACTCTTATGGTACCTTCACACACAGCAATATTGCTAGGCAATTTCACTGGCAATTTGCTGGTTGCAGTGAATTCATGGACACATTGTTCTATTTTGTTGCTGTGTACAAATGTAACAATGTGTCCATGATTTCACTGCAACCAGCAAATTGCCAGTGAAATATTGTGTGTCAAGGTACCTTTAAATGAGGCTCCACGGACTCTATTTGCATATTCAAATTCCCACCGGGCAATGCACCATGAATTTCACTGTGTTTGAGCGCTTTAGCCAGCTGCCTGCAGTGTTTTCCTTGACTGGTCTCCCTGAGATCAGTGAGAGCTTTGTGATGTTGGTTCAATATGCAGGGAATCACACACTGGAGACACTGACAGGGTTCACCGGGTTTACTTAAGTTCTTCACAGTACAGTTCACAGTTCACACACAGTTTTTTCTTTGCCGGTACCCCTCCTGCAGTCAAGCCTTCCTTCCAGTCTTATCCCCTCTTTCTGACTCCTTTCAGGCCTTCATCATCTAGTTCTTCCTGCGTTCCGTATGACAGGTCGCTCGGGCTCTTGTTTGGCTTCCCTCTATGTTTGGGTAGGTAAGGTCTGTCTGAGCCGTATATGCCAATGTGTCTCATAGCACTTTGTTAGGAGAGTAGACCTGGAATCTGCACCTCCCCGATGTCTGTGATCTGTGCTTGAAGCTCCACTCACCTCAGTGCTAGCGCTCTGGTATTGGCCTAGCCTCCAGTGTCCCTGCTGTACTAAGGATCCACCAGGCTCTGTCCTACCAGTGTGACATCTGCACCAGAAGGGATACTCCTCAAAGTCTTCCTTTAGCCACGCTGCCGTGTTCCTCTCTGGCCAAGCTATACTGGCCTAGTCCTGGTCTTTACTGCTCAGCACCCTCTGGCCTACTAACTACTACTTCCTGGCTTTTCCCTTTTATCCCAGTGCTGTCACCTTGACTGCGTCCCACCCACTTCCCTCTAAATCCTACAACCCCGTTGCCCGCCTAGAGTCCCGGGCTCCGGGTTGGATGTTGTATTCTGTGGGTGTGTTTTGGGGTGCTTTTGTATAAGCTGACTACCCTCTGCTTGACTGCAGTTCCCTCTTGTGGCCACCCTGGTCACAGGCGCACTACAGGATCCCAAAAAGTAAAGTGTTACAGGTCTCAGAAAATGGTCACAAAAGAGCAATTTTTTTTTTAACAAATTTCTGTCTTTTTTTCAACGCTCAAATAATATACATGTTTGGTATCTCCGAACACGTACTGACATGGGGAATCATACTGTCAGGTCAGTTTACCAAATAGTAAACATGACTAGTGACAGCTTCATTAGAATGTATACCTAACACTGAATTTTTTGTTTGATCAGCCTGTGTTTTAGTACTGATAACCATATATGAGCCCTACATATGTAGCTATCTAAAAATAACACTGGTAATAATGTTGTTGTGATCATATTAATTAAAAATAATAACAGTTGTTTTCCAAAATTATTTCTTATGAACAATATTCTAATTAGTAATCATATTTCCCACTAGGTATCATCACCTATAATCACTGAATTCAAAATTCCCAGAAATCGAAAAAAAATGGGGACTAAAATACAATAAAGCTACTATTAAAAATATGAATTTTATTGCATTGCAGTATTTAAAATGTACATGTGGTACACAATACACAAGAATACATAAAAAACAATACAGATAAAATTGCTAAACAAAAAACCAGTGCCTCAAAGCAGAGGAGGGGCTGAACAAAGATTACTAGTGAACAGTTAGTTACAATGGGAGCTAATTCTTAATGGTACCTTTACACGCCGCCACGGCAGGCTGGATACATCGCGCTACTTCACGTGCACGAGCACGCTCAAACGGCTACAAACGGTCAACGCACCCTCTTTACACGCCGCCACAAGGTTCGCTACGCCACGCTACATCTATAGCTAGCTACATCGCCGGGTGTCTCAAGTAGCCAGCTGTAGCTCATTTACACACCGCTACAACCAGCTACTATGGGCGGACCTGGTGCAGCAGGGACAGCACATAGGCGTGCTACAATTGTGGATTACAAGACTTCCGTACGCTGATAGGACGAAGCAATAATACCATGATTGGGCAGGCAACGCAGGAGGCTGAGTAATACATGACGCTCGAGCGATTGTGTAGTGTGACTCGTCAGCTCCTTTAAATATGCCTCCCTATGCAGCGACTACCAATCGTCATGCAGCAGCTTCCACCAATGATCGCACATGGGGCGCGGTAACATGGAGCCGAGGTCACGCCTTAGCTACATTGCAGCTACAGCCCCGGGTGTCCAGATTTCCCTTCCGTTGCCTCTTTACACGCCGATACAGCTCGCTACCATCGGCGATGTTGCCTTAAGTTTATGAGCAGAGACCATAAACAGATGTATCTGTCGCCGGCTGTAGCGTCGCCTCTTCAGACGCCGCTACTACAGGCGATATGGACGCTACAAGCTACAATTGTAGCTTGTAGCGCGATGTATCCAGCCTGCCGTGGCGGCGTGTAAAGGTACCATAAAGGATAGATAGAAGTAGTATTTAACACTACAGGTGCATCTCAAGGAATTAGAATATCAATAAAAAGTTATTTTTTTCCAGTAATTCAATACAAAATGTGAAACACATCCTATATAGAGTCATTACAAACAGAGGGATCTATTTCAAGTGCTTATTTCTGTTAATGTTGATGATTATGGCTTGCAGCCAATGAAAACCCAAAGGTCATTATCTCAGAAAATTAAAGTAGGGAGGGTGAAGGGTTAAAAAATGTGCTGCCCTATTCCACGAGACATAAATGAGTGGGTATAATATTGATTTATTAGTCAATGCATTTCCCTGAAACACCCTGATACATGGCGATATGATATTGATATGTCCAGAGGAAGAGGCCAGGGAGCCCTGGAATGCGTTGACTAGTAAATCAATATCATATTCACCCTTTGATGTTTCGTGGAATACAGCAGCACAGTTTTTAACCCTTCATCCTCCCTACTCTATATGCACCACGCTGGGGACTACGTCCGTAATATGCATTTATAATGGATGTGACTCTCACAACCACACAAGGTGAAGCCTCTGATAACTATTTAGGTAATATTTTATCTCTTGGACCCTTCATCCTCCACACTTTAATTTTCTGAAATAATGACCTTTGGTTTTCATTGGCTTTAAGCCATAATCATCATCATTAACAGAAATAAACACTTGAAATGTTAATATTTATTTATATAGCACCATTAATTCCATGGTGCTGTACACGAGAAGTAGTTACATACAAAATTATAGATATAATTTACAGTAAACAAAGTAACAATGACAGACTGGTACAGAGGGGAGAGGACCCTGTCCTTGCGGGCTTACATTCTACAGGAAAATGGGGACAGTAGGTTGGGGGTACAACGCTCCGTGATGATGATCGGCAGCTCCAGGTGGTGAGTGGCAGCTCTGGGGTGGTGAGGTGGACACTGTGGTGGTTATAAGGTGGCAGCTCCGGTGGTGGTGAAGTGGACACTGTGGGGGTGGTAAGGTGGCAGCTCCGGTGGTGGTGAGGTGGACACTCTGGTGGTGTAAGTGCAGCTCGTGGTGGTAAGGTGGCAGCTCCGGTGGTGGTGAGGTGGACACTCTGGTGGTGGTAAGGTGGCAGTTCCGGTGGTGGTGAAGTGGACACTGTGGGGTGGTAAGGTGGCAGCTCCGGTGATGGTGAGGTGGACACTCTGGTGGTGGTAAGGTGGCAGCTCCGGTGGTGGTGAGGTGGACACTCTGGTGATGGTAAGGTGGCAGCTCTAGTGATGGTGAGGTGGACACTCCAGTGGTGGTGAGGTGGCAGCTCTGGTGGTGGTGAGTCCAGCAGGTCCAGTGATGGTGAGGCATCAGCATGGTCATTGCAGGCTGTAAGCTTTCCTGAAGAGATGGGTTTTCAGGTCCTGTTTGAAGGATCCAAGAGTGGTGGATAATCACATGTCTTGAGGGACAGAATTCCTGAGAATTGGGGATATTCTGGAGAACTCTTGGAGGCGATTGGGTGAGGAACGAATAAGTGTGGATGAACGGTGTAGGTCTTGGGAGGATCGAAGATTATGTGAGGGAAGATGCACCTGTATATATAGGGAGTGTGTATGAGAGTGGAGTCTAGCTTGTAATCCTCAGTAATCACTGTACAATAATAAAGTGCCAAAAGGATACAGTCCTATTTAATCCTATTCAATAACTCTCATAAAAAATAGTGTCCACAGGAGTAACCTACCAAGCAGATGACAACAGTGAAGCTCAACCTCTTTCCAGCCTCCTTTGCTTTGAGGCACTGGTCTTTTGTTTATCAATTTTGCCTGTATTTTTTATGTATTGTGTAATGTGTACCACATGTACATTGTAAATATTGCAATTCAATACAATTATATTTTTAAAGGGACTCTGTCAGGTCATTTTTCAGTATGATACCAACAGTAGCATTAAATAGTGCCTGGGAAGACTTCAGAATATGTAAAAATCATTACTGTACCCTTTGTAGTTCTCTTGCTGTAAGCACGTTCACACCAAGCAGGCAGCTAACTTCAGCAGTAAAAGTAATTGACAGAACTAGTGAATAGTCCCAATGTAAATGTTAATTTATTATTCACTCCTTCTCAAGCAGCTATTCCATCCCTCCTCCATGTGGTCTACCTCACTTCCAGTTTAATTTTCATTTTGCTGTCCTGCACAGGGCCTCTGATGAGGAGAGTAAGGGAGAGATAGCATGCACATATTTGATAGCTCATCTAGGGAAGGCAATCTCCTCCATTTATTTCTCTGAGAGGAAGCCATGCTGTCTGTGAGAGATTCTCTTTGTTTATTTGAACATTTGTTTTGCTGCATAAAAAGGGAAGCAGAGACAAGAGGATACAGCCCCCCTAATGTGAGTGACTTCTACTGAACCTTGGTTCTGTAAAGTGCAGTGATGTATGAATATTCATTCCTTGGGGAGTGGGCAGCAGAGAACGAAGTGATCACTCACTGTGGTTGACAGATGGAATGAAGCTCTTTATTTGCAGTTTACAGATGATGGGGAGAGTATAAAAAAAGAAATATATGAATAGACAGAGCTTCACCAGAGGAATTAGAAAATTATAGCCGTTACATATGGATTTTTGTCTGACAGATTCCCTATAAGAGTGGATCTATTGTCCTAATTACACTGTAACATGACTACAATGTCATATCAGGCACGACATTGGCAACAGAATGTGAACTTGATAGATTTCTCAGCTCAAGATGGCAATATGGCTGCCGTAGTGGACAATAAACACTTTAGTCTGCTGCTCCTAAGTACACGTTTAGAACGATTTTAGATGCTTAACATAGAGTTCACTTTTTAGACTTTTTTTTTAATGTGCTGTGATAATTTCAGTTTTTCTCCACCATATCGGTCCACTGCTCTATACTATATTGTCAGGGGCATAACTACAACAGGTGCAGGGGTTGCGATCGCACCCGGGCCCTGCAGCCTAGGGGGGCCCCATTAGTCCCTTTGGCCTATAGAAAAAGACTAATGCTATTAAAGATTTGCAATAATTGGGGGCCCCGTTGGAGGTTTCGCATCGGGGCCCCTGGGCCTGAAGATAAGCCACTGTATACTGTCATTGTTTACTCATATTTGGCAGTGGCCATTCTTCCTTTTTAGCAATTATATGCATAGTTCTTCTTGATTCTGATGTCTATTTACATCATATACTTTGATTATTGCCTGTATCCGTGAACATAAACTGACAGTGATAATCCATGCTGTGCAAGTAAAACCCCACAAGGACAATCTAATGAACATAATAATGAATCCTGTACAGACAGCTCTAAATTGGTACGTGCTTCTCTGCGGCTCTGGACAATCTCTCCTGCCTTGTGAATTCAATAAACACCTTTCTTCTCTCATTTAGATGATTTTCATACATTACCTTACCACTTCTTTTATACTTCACACTCTTCTGTGGACACTTGTGGAAATTGATCACTACAAGTAGGCATTACTGTTAGTTAACTGCCTAAAAGACAGATAATTAACAGTTGATACATTTTCAATGTTCCTTTTCTATAATGACAATATATCTCTTTCATCAGGTACTTTTAAGATAAGATACAGTGGCCACCTCCCCATCACTTTGTCTCCAGCCAGTGGAATAGTCGAGCCAAAGTCTGTGCAAATAATTAAAGTGGATCTCTGTACAGATTCTCCGACTGTTATAGAAGAAACTGCAAAGTAAGTAGCAATCAGTTTAACCATTAATAATAATAGGAAGACAAGAGTAAAATGTACCTGTTATGCCTGTTTCCCTGAAAGACACTCTCTTATACTCTATGCTCCCACAAATAAACTATGTCTTATAAAGGACGGCTTATTTTTCCATCATCCCTTTCCAAGCCCCAATATTCTCATGCAACCCCCAATATCCCCATCATCCCCTTGCAGCCCCCAATATTCCCATGCAATATTACCCCCCTCCCCCCATCTTATTTTAGAGGAAACAGGGTATATCAGTGATCCCGAGAAAAAGCATGATCTTGCTGATGCTGTCCCCAACAACAGGGTAAAACTGCATACCAGTCTAATATGTCCAACAAGGGTCCCAATTCACCTACTTTTTAACTTGCCATTGACTTATTTTGCCAGCGCTTTCTATCCCTCCCTTCCCTGCATGCATTACTCCTGCCATTTTCCTATGGATTGTCTGCCTTAAACTGAAAATGTGCCCTTCTATGATGCCTATATGCTGTTTGATAAACAAGAAAGCAAAAGAAGAGAGTGATAAATATCCTCCCCCAATTCTCTGTAATCAGTGTCTGTGATAGACATGGATTGTACTTGACAACAGGCAGTGGATAGTGAGTTAAGGAAATAATAACGCTTAGTATTTATATTCAGGTTAAAAAATGTTTTGGGTACTTTACAATCTTGTCATTCATTGCATTGGCCATAAGATGATTGTAATTTTTAACAAGTGACAATTTAAGACCTCATGTATTGTACTTGCTCTATGCACCAGGAAATAGATCAGATGTTCCCATAGGTTTCTGTTTGTTCACCAGAGGCCCAAAGAGTTTCCTTTAGGACATTGTCAGGTCATTATATAATAGACATAATCTGTTTCTCCACAAAGAGTCATCAGGTAAAACAAAGTTCAGCCATATTGATTGTCAATTTTGAATTGCTGTTACGTCTGATAAGTTCTTCACTGTCCCTCCTCCTTGCTGCTATTGCTGAAATCTCGCTCTAGTTTGTATGAACTGCAGCTGTCATTCTGGCTGTTTGGAGGAGATTGATATCCTCACTCAAAAAGCATAGAATAGGGCTTCACCCGGGCAATATACATTGTAGATAGTATAATATTGCTCCCCTTGTTAGTTTGTACCAGGCATACCACCTATGTAGGAATAGATGCCAGCTCCTGCTGCTCTCTCTTTATGCTGGAATAAAACCAGCAGTAAATGCAATATTGTAAAGGGATATACAGATAAATCTGCTGCACTGCTAGTCAAGAGGATGTCCGATGGAGACGAAGGTGGCTAACAAAAGAGCAGTTTTAGTAATCTACGCATTACAGGGTTGAACAAACTCCTTCATCAGGAACAGAAACTTCACTGAGGGCACAGAGAGAGAGATGCTGGGGTTTAAATAATCCTAAAACTTGGAGCCAAATGGCATAAACATCCCCTGTAGGTGTGTACAGACAGTTGGCATTGTTCATTGGCTGTACACACCTCCATGGGGTGTTTATACCATTTGGCTCTTATTTTTGGACTATTTAATCCATCTCACTCTGGCTGGGGTCACACTTGTGTCCTGGATCCATTAAAAGCATCAGTTTTTCAACTTAGATTTCTTGAAAAACTGATAGTTTTAACGGATCCATAGGCTCCAATGCAAATAAACGCAGTATCAAAATGCACTGCAAAAAAATGGTATGCATTTTTTTACTGCACCCAAAAAACGCTGCTACCGTGTTTTCCCGAAAGTAAGACAGGGTCTTACATTCCTTTTGTGGCCAAAAGTGGCCCCCTGTCTTACTTTCGGGGGGGCCTTACATTGGAGGCCCCACCATCCATTCATCCATCCACACACTGCAGCCATCCATCCACACATTCCCACACATACAGACAGACGTATG
Source organism: Allobates femoralis (assembly GCA_033576535.1). Lineage (NCBI taxonomy): Eukaryota > Metazoa > Chordata > Amphibia > Anura > Aromobatidae > Allobates > Allobates femoralis. The sequence continues at coordinate 470,203,941 of JARQOC010000002.1, read as the reverse complement.
CATACACATATATACACATATATACACACCATACACACCACACACACCACACACACACATAGCACCGCTTCTTACCGGGTCCGGTGTGGGGTCCCCGATGGTCCTGTGCTGTCCTCTGTGCTCCGGTCCGGTCCCCGAGATGATCCGCTGCCGTCCGCCGTGTTCCGGTGCCGTTTTGCACCGGTATTGCCGGTCCTAGGCTCCATGCTGCCTGTTCTTCCGGTGTTCAGGCCGCAACTCCGCCCAGGTCATAGTGTGGGCCAATCAGCATAGCGGCGCTCAAGCAAGCGTCATTGGGCGCTTGCCTCTGACGTCAGCGCCGCTATGCTGATTGGCCCACACTATGACCTGGGCGGAGCTGCGGCCTGAACACCGGAAGAACAGGGACCATGGAGCCTAGGACCGGTAATACCGGTGCAAAACGGCATCGGAACACGGCGGACAGCAGCGGATCATCTCGGGGACCGGAGCACAGAGGACGGCACAGGACCATCGGGGACCCCACACCGGACCCGGTAAGAAGCGGTGCTATGTGTGTGTGTGGTGTGTGTGGTGTGTACGGTGTGTATATATGTGTATGCATGTGTCTGTACGTGTGTATGTATGTATGTAAACCCCCCCGTGTTTCCCCGATAGTAAGACCCCCGTCCCCCCTACCCTGCCTTACATTCGGGGGGGTCTTACATTAGCAGACCCCCCGTACCCCCCCACCCTGTCTTACTTTCGGGGCGGTCTTACTATCGGGAAAACACGGTAGCAGTGTTTTTGGGTACAGTCAAAACATGCATACGTTTTTTAACATGGGGCCCTATGGAAAACGCATCCGTTAATGCATGGTACATATAGGTATCATCCGTTAACGCATAGCGTTTTTTTTAAGCAATCATGACAATCTCCAAAAACGGAATCAGGTTTGGAAAAGGCAGAAAAACAGACTGCCAAGTGTGACCCAGCCTCTGTGCCCTCAGTACAGTTTTTTCCCCATGAAGGAGTTTGTTCAACTCTGAAAAGAGATGACTAAAACTACTCTACTGTTCAACACCTTCATGTCCATTAGATATGTTTTTGACCAGCAGCGCAGCAGATTTATCTGTATATCCCTATGCACTATTGCAAAGTATATTATTCTGATAGAATGAGTTAGCTGAATATAGATGTCCAGGTTAAAGTGATTGAGGGGGTCACAGTGGATCCCCTCAGATCTAGCAGACATTAAATATGAATTGTCTAGTAAAATAGAAAAGGTCGGGCACTACCTTATAGCATGCTCTTAATCCTCGGGATCGATGGGATCAACGAATACCGCCAGATACAGCCTCCAGAAGTCACTCTTATGTCTTCAGGTGCACATTCCTCGGTAGAGTAGTCTTTAGTCAAATCCCAGACATTTAAGAAAACAGATAGCACTCCCCGGATGACAGGCAGGACTTCATTTATTAGAAATGGCTAAAACCACATGGACATGGGAATAAGAGGCCGGATGACATCAAAATAAACAACGGCCGTTTCACACTAAACTGCACTTCAACGGGTTCAACAAATTGCTGGATTTAATATGAATTGATATGGACTTTGGGGAAAAAAACGTAAAATTCAATTATTGACATGAAGCCAGTTTCTCTATTTACGATGTGTCCACAAAACAAGGCATTGCTGTATGTGCTTTCCACAGGTTAAATCTCAGGTAGATTGACTTGCAGATTTTGTCATGGGGTGCACATTTCCAATGCCCCAATATTATTCATTTATTGTACATTTTTACCATATTCCTAGCACAGATTTGCACTGAATAAAATCTCCTGTATGAGGATTTTATATGTACATGAGCAGAATGATGCAGTGTATGAAAACTGACTTCTGTTGTCTGGTGGCTGATTACTTTAGGGTTAAATTGCAAGGTCACGAGGAGCAGTTCTTGAAGATTAAAGGAAATATAGTCGACCAAAATCTAGAGCTGCTAGATCTGAATGGAAAACCTCTAATGTGCCTTAACTTTGGACCTATCTACTTTGGAACATCAAAAATCCGCAAAGCAGTGATTTATAATGATAGTCCTGAGACAATAAGCTGGGTGTGTGTCCTGGATGATAATGCCGTGGGTGCGGAAATGGTAAGTGTTTCCAAAGGTGGAATCTGTTTTTTTATGAAAAGCAAACACTTTATTACAAGATGTATTAATTTTCCATTATATAACATTTTCTATTTGCTGGTTGGTGCTATTTAGAGATCAAGAATTGTATATTAAAGGAAATTTTTCATCATGTTTAAAAAAAAAAAAAAAAAAACTCACCAAATTTGGTCTCTTACAAATAACATTGCATTTAGCAGGATACTATCAGCCACCTCAGAAGCAACACATATCTCTCAACACCGATGCTCCAACCCCTACAACCCTGACACGGGGGCGATTGTGGCATCTGCGTCCAGCCGTGCCACAAGGAGTAGACAGGTGGTATCACTGGACATGAGATCACTACAGGGCGGCAGCCACTCAAAGAGTGAAGCATAAAGTCAGAAAGCAGCCTATTAATGACGCCCAGCTGTTAGACAAGGCGGGCTGCCCTGCAACAAAATATGCAACACAAGTGACTGACGCCCCCTAGAGGACACAGCTGTAGACTGCAGAAGGATAAAAAAATGCAATATAACTCTATAGATAGTGAGGAGTTAGTTTGTTATTTTGGACCAAAATAGCATAAGCTCGTAGCCCCCGTCACGGACCCTCACGCCTACGAGTACCTAGCCACATGTATAACACATGTATAATTTAGCTTTAAGCAAAAATTACCGAATTGGTACATAGAAAATACATAGAAAAAAAAAGCAACTCACCAAATTTGGTCTCTTACAAATAACATTGCATTTAGCAGGATACTATCAGCCACCTCAGAAGCAACACATATCTCTCAACACCGATGCTCCATCCCCTACAACCCTGACACGGGGGCGATTGTGGCATCTGCGTCCAGCCGTGCCACAAGGAGGAGACAGGTGGTATCACTGGACATGAGATCACTACAGGGCGGCAGCCACTCAAAGAGTGAAGCATAAAGTCAGAAAGCAGCCTATTAATGACGCCCAGCTGTTAGACAAGGCGGGCCGCTCTGCAAGAAAATATGCAACACAAGTGACTGACGCACCCTAGAGGACACAGCTGTAAACAGCAGAAGGATAAAAAAAATGCAATATAACTCTATAGATGATAGTGAGGAGTTAGTTTGTTATTTTGGACCAAATAATGACTGCCTGAAGAGAACATGCAAATTTGCACAGTCATTGATGATATGGGGCTGCATGTCAGGTTAAGGCATTGGGGAGATGGCTGTCATTACATTTTCAATAAATGTCCAAGTTTACATTGATATTTTGGACACTTTTCTTATCCCATCAATTGAAAGGATGTTTGGGTATGATGAAATCATTTATCAAGATGATAATGCATCCTGCCATAGAGCAAAAACTGTGAAAACATTCCTTTAAAGAAGACACATAAGGTCAATGTAATGGCCTGCAAATAGTCCGGATCTCAATCCAATTGAAAATCTTTGGTGGAAGTTGAAGAAAATGGTCCATGACTAGGCTGCAACCTGCAGAGCTGATCTGGCAACAGAAATCAGAGAAAGTTGGATCCAGATTGATGATGAGTACTGTTTGTCACTCATTAAGTCCATGCCTCAGAGACTGCAAGCTGTTATACAAGCCAGAGGTGGTGAAACAAAATACTAGTAATGTATTTGAGTGTTGTTTTGTTTGTTTGTCATGATTTCATACTTTTTTCCTCAGAATTGAGTGATTCCATAATTTTTCCCCCTGCTTGGTCTACAAAAGTAACCGTTACTGGGTAGTACATTTTTTTTCCAAGATTTCTTTTAGGGTACCTTCACACGCCGCAATCGCGGCTGGCGATATATGTCGATATAACATGCGCGTGCACGTTTTTCATGGTCGCCTTAGATCGCAAATGGCGGCATCACACGCCCCACCTACAGCAGAACCAATCTTGCCTCATTCCATTGGCGCTTCACACGCCGCAATTCTAAAGGCAATGTGGGCGTACATGTTCAGCGCGGCAAGGATATAGGCGTGCCAGTGGTTTACACCGCTCCTCATATGCGCTCATTGGACAACGCAACAGCGTTATAATTGGTCAGCCTGCTCTGGAAGGCTGGCTAATACACGACGCCATTGTCTATTGGAGTTTGTACCAAATACATGCTCAAATATAGCGCGCTGTCAACTGACAACCAATGGGAACACAGTACCCAACACCAATCATCGCGGATGGGGCGCGGACTACAGAACGGTTGGGGCACGCCTACGGGAAATCCTAGGCAACGCTGTTTCCATCACTATCGCCACAACACGGAAATATCGCCTTCATGATTGCGGCTGATTACTGAGCACTGTTCAGGAATCAGGTGACAGGCGAAAGGCGATTTATCGCCGCAAAATTCCCCAATCACACGTCGCAACTGTGAGGCAATTTCACGGCGATTGCTCCGGGGCGACATATTGCCTTTATGATCTCCAGGCGATATTGTGGCGTGTGAAGGTACCTTTAGTGTTTCTTCATGGCAGAGAGTTGCCATTTGAAATGACTTTAGTTTTGTGCCATGTCTGTGATCTGCTTCTTTTCTATAAAATTAAACAACTGAATGGACATCCTCCGGGCCAGGTGATTCCATATTTTTGCAAGGAGTTGTACTATTGATATTGTAATGTATGTGTATTGATATAAGTTGTAATGTTATATAGTATGTAATGTAGGAGCAGACAGATGCTTGTGCAATGTGGAAGACGGCAGTTAGGATACCAGTAGAAAGAATATACTTGAGGTTATCACGGTCCTACCACTGAAGTATCTGGCCATTGTAGTGTTCAGTGATAACCCCTTTAAACATCTCAATGAATTAGAATATCATCAAAAAGTTAATTTATTTCAGTAATTAAGTACATAAAATGAAAAGCATATATTATATAGAGTCATTACAAACAGAGTGATCTATTTCAAGTGTTTATTTCTGTTAATGTTGATGCTTATGACTTACAGCCAATGAAAACCCAAAGGCCATTATTAAATAATAAATTAAAGTAGGAGGATGAAGGGTCTGAGAGATAAAATATTACCTAAATAGGTATCCGAGGCTTCACCTTGTGTGGTTGTGACAGTGACAACCACTATAAAAGCATATCACGGCTGATGCAGTCCCCAGCATGGTGCATATAGAGCAGGGAGGATGAAGTGTTAAAAACAGTGCTGCCGTACTACATCAAAGGGTGAATATAATATTGGTTTATTAGTCAATGCGCTTCAGGACTCCCTGGCTCCTTCCTCAGAACAAACAATATCATATTGCCATGTTTCAGGGCGTTTCAGGAAGCCCTGAAATGTGTTGACTAATAAATCAATATAATATTCACCCTTTGATGTCTTGTGGAATACGACAGTGTGGATTTTAACCCTTCATCCTCGTTACTTTAATTTTCTGAGATAATGACTTGGGTTTTCATTGGCTTTAAGTCATAATCATCAACATTAACACAAATAACCACTTGAAATAGATCACTCTGTTTGTAATGACTCTATATAATACATGCTTTTCACGCTTTGCATGGAATTACTGAGAAGAATTAACCTTTTGATGATATTCTAATTCATTGAGATGCGCCTGTATATGCAACAGACCCACATCCTGAATTCATGTCAGGGTGCCAGGGCGCTTTACTGAGGACTATATCCGGCAATGACTACCCGGCACCCCTTACAAGTTTACACAGAAATTTACCATCAGTGGTGGGGGAGGAGTTCTACAGAGCTCAGCATTCAGAGAACTGGTATAATAAACTGATAAAGCTGTGATTTTATCAAAACTACAGCGACTAGTGCAGTAAGTGACATATCACTGGAATATCTCACTCTCCATCATGTTGCTCTCAGATAAGGTAGCACAAACTTGGTAAAAGATTACCTTTCGGTTTTATTACTTTAGTTATTGGACCATAATCGATATAAACTGTCGGAGCAAATCGGGATGACCTGCTGACCATAGAAACAGTCATAAAGTGCAATGATCAGTGCCCATACATTACCAAATATAAATGACTGCTTTAGCTTTATAAATCTATGGTGGGCAATAGAGATGAGTGAATACATCCCAGGACAATAGACCTGTGGTCATGTCAGTAATCTGTGCTCGCTGGACGATAGCCCTGCAAACTGCCTATTTCCTGTTGGTATTTATGGATTCTTTTTTGATTAGCTGGCATTACATATGTGTTACACCACAATAATTATATTGTACCTGGTGGCTAATCTAAAGTATACTTGAGGTTGTTGCCAGGTAGGATGTGTTTTGCAGAACTCCTATATAGGGGCCGTGGAATACTGATCTGTCTGCTGGACTGGGGTCCTATGAATTAATTTGCGCATCTTTGACTCATTGTAAATCGGTACTACACTGTGTGCAGAATTATTAGGCAAGTTGTATTTTAGAGGATTATTTTTATTATTGATCAACAACTATGTTCTCAATCAACCCAAAAGACTCATAAATATCAAGGCTTAATATTTTAGAAGTTGGAGTGGGTTTTTTTTAGATTTGGCTATCTTAGGAGGATATCTGGTTGTGCAGGTAACTATTACTGTGCAGAATTATTAGGCAACTTAATAAAAACCAAATATATTCCCATCTCACTTGTTTATTTTCACCAGGTAAACTAAAATAACTGCACAAAATTTAGAAAAAAAACATTTCTGACATGCAAAAACAAAACCCCCAAAAAATTAGTGACCAGTATAGCCACCTTTCTTTATGATGACACTCAACAGCCTTCCATCCATAGATTCTGTCAGTTGCTTGATCTGTTTACAATCAACATTGCATGCAGCAGCCACCACAGCCTCCCAGACACTGTTCCGAGAGGTGTACTGTTTTCCCTCCCTGTAGATCTCACATTTTAGGAGGGACCACATGTTCTCTATGGGGTTCATATAAGGTGAACAAGGGGGCCATGTCATTATTTTTTCTTCTTCTAGACCTTTACTGGCCAGCCACGCTGTGGAGTAGATGGATGCATGTGATGGAGCATTTTAATGCATGAAAATCATGTTTTTCTTGAACAATACCGACTTCTTCCTGTACCACTGCTTGAAGAAGTTGTCTTCCAGAAACTGGCAGTAGGTCCGGAGGTTGAGCTTCACTCCATCCTCAACCCGAAAAGGTCCCACAAGTTCATTTTTGATGATACCAGCCCATACCAGTACCCCACCTCCACCTTTGCTGGCGTCTGAGTCGAAGTGGAGCTCTCTGCCCTTTACTGATACAGGCTTTGGCCTATCAAGATTCACTCTTATTTCATCAGTCCATAAAACCTTTGAAAAATCAGTCTTAAGATATTTCTTGGCCCAGTCTTGACATTTTATCTTATGCTTCTTGTTCAAACGTGGTTATTTTTCAGCCTTCCTTACCTTGGCCATGTCCCGAGTATATCACACCTTGTGCTTTTTGATACTCCAGTAATGTTGCAGCTCTGAAATATTGCAAAACTGATGGTAAATGGCATCTTGGCAGCTTCACACTTGATTTTCCTCAATTCATGGGCAGTTATTTTGTGCCTTTTTTGCCCAACACGTTTCTTGTGACCCTGTTAGCTATTTACCATGAAACGCTTGATTGTTTGGTGATCACACTTCAAAAGTTTGGTAATTTCAAGACTGCTGCATCCCTATACAAGACATTGTACAATTTTGGACTTTTCAAATCTCTCTTCTGACCCATTATGCCTAAGGAAAGGCATTTGCCTAATAATTAAGCACACCTTATATAGGGCGTTGATGTCATTACACCACACCCCTCCTCATTACAGAGATGCACATCACCTGACTTACTTAATTGGTAGTTGGCTCTCAAGCCAATACAGCTTGGAGTAGGACAACATGTATAAAAAGTATCATGTGATGAAAATACTTATTTACCTAATAATTCTGCACACAGTGTACTTTAAATATCTGGATTGGATTCAGGGAAGAGTTGGGACAGGGACCCAGGATGGAAGACATATTGCCAAATAGTGTCTCGTAATGTTTCACAGCCTATTCTAATGATGCTTCATGTGCCATTCTACCACCTAGTAAATGCTACATTCGCAGCGCCTCACCACCCATGGAAAAAGGTAGCAGATAGAAAATGCCCCTGAATTAATAATGCCAAATAGATAGTTCCCTATATTGTAGCTATATGTTAGCCTGTGTATGGTTCTGCGACCTTCCGTTTCATTAGATGCCTACCTCTGGGATTGTAGAGGGGACTGCACATGGGTAGTTCTCTATTCATGGGCTTCATATATGTGCAGCTCTTCATTCATGAGCTGCACATGTGCAGCTCTGTATTCACATACTGTACATGTGAAGCTCTCTCTTCATGGACTGCACATGTGCAGCTCTCTATTCACGGACTGCACATGTACAGCTCTCTATTTATGGACTGTCCATGTGCAGCTCTCTACTCACGGACTTCACATGTACAGCTCTCTATTCACGGACTGCACATGTACAGCTCTCTATTCACGGACTGCACATGTACAGCTCTCTATTCACGGACTGCACATGTACAGCTCTCTATTTATGGACTGTCCATGTGCAGCTCTCTATTCACGGACTTCACATGTACAGCTCTCTACTCACGGACTTCACATGTACAGCTCTCTATTTATGGACTGTCCATGTGCAGCTCTCTATTCACGGACTGCACATGTACAGCTCTCTATTCACGGACTGCACATGTACAGCTCTCTATTCACGGACTGCACATGTACAGCTCTCTACTCACGGACTGCACATGTGCAGCTCTCTACTCACGGACTGCACATGTGCAGCTCTCTATTCACGGACTGCACATGTGCAGCTCTCTATTCACGGACTGCACTCTATTCACTTCTTTGGTAGAACAGCTGAAGACATTTAGTTGTTTCCAGAGCTCCCATATAAGTGAATTGTGAGAGAGCCCCCAATATCGGAACTACAGATGGGGAATGTTGTCATGTGAACAGTACATGCAGCATTCATATACTCAGGTTTGTTTTCATATATGGTGCATTTCAGTAAAACAAACTTTACTATCCTATTGTCTTCTAGGGCACAGATACTCAGAAAAGTACAGACGCTGCTCTACAAGACATGATTCACAGGTTCAGGACGAGTGAACTCGAAGTCTCCAGTATACTTACCTGCAGTCCCAATGGAGGGGTTCTGTTACCTTTCCAGAAAACCACTCTAACAGTCTGCTTTAATCCCAAGTAAGTCATAGGTTTCAGTGTTTTCGCAATGTAAGAGTAAGGGTACCTCTACACGCCGCTACAGCATGGTGGAAACAACCGGGTGCTTCACGTGCACGAGCACGCACGAACGGTTACAAACGGTACCCGCACCGCCTTTACACGCCGCTATAAGGTGCTTTACAGAAGGTTGAATCTATCTCTAGATGCACCGCCGGTTGCCTAAAGTTACCTTCTGAAAAGCACCTTACCTCATTTATACGCCACTACAGAGGGTAATATGGGAGGACCTGGTGCAGCAGGGACAACACATAGGTGTGCCAGAATTGTGGATTACGAGATTTTCGTACGCTGATAGGACAAAGCAATAGCATCTTGATTGGCGAGCCAGCGCAGGAGGCAGACTAATACATGACGCTCGAGCAATTGTGTAGTGTGACTGGTCAGCTCCTTAAATATGCCGCCCTATGCAGCGACAACCAATCGTAACACAGGAGCTTCCTCCAATGATCGCTGAAGGGGGGTGGTTTCACGGAGGCTGTGTCACGCCCCGGGGAGTTATCTAGGTGACAAATAAACCTTACCCTACCGTATTTACACGCCGTTACCACCGGGTTGAAATCAACCTGTTTTAGAGCACTGCTCTGAAACAGGTGCCGCAAGTGACGGGTGGAAACAACCGTCTTTACACGCCGCTACCTCGGGTTGATTTGGCGGTGCAAGATACATTTCTCTCATCTACCCGGTTGTTTCCACCATGTTGTAGCGGCGTGTAAAGGTACCTTTACACGCCGCTACAACATGGTGGAAACAACCGGGTAGATGAGAGAAATGTATCTTGCACCGCCAAATCAACCCGAGGTAGCGGCGTGTAAAGACGGTTGTTTCCACCCGTCACTTGCGGCACCTGTTTCAGAACAGTGCTCTAAAACAGGTTGATTTCAACCCGATGGTAGCGGCCTGTAGCGGCGTGTAAATAAGGAACAAGAGGGTTGTTTCGACACCTTGCTATCTACCTGGGGCGTGACATAGGCTCCGGGAAACCGCCCCCTTCAGCGATCATTGGAGGAAGCTCCTGCGTTACGATTGGTAGTCGCTGCATAGGGCGGCATATTTAAGGAGCTGACCAGTCACGCTACACAATTGCTCGAGCGTCATGTATTAATCAGCCTCCTGCGCTGGCTGGCCAATCATGATGCTATTGCGTTGTCCTATCAGCGTACGAAATTCTCGTAATCCACAATTCTGGCACGCCTATGTGTTGTTCCTGCTGCACCAGGTCCTCCCATATTACCCTCTGTAGTGGCATGTAAATGAGGTAAGGTGCTTTTCAGAAAGTAACTTTAGGCACCCGGCGGTGCTTCCAGAGATAGATTCAACCTTCTGTAAAGCACCTTATAGCGGCGTGTAAAGACGGTATCGGGTACCGTTTTTAACAGTTTGTGCGTGCTCGTGCACGTGAAGCACCCAGTTGTTTCTACCATGTTGTAGCGGCGTGTAAAGGTACCCTAAGGGATAATAATATAAATCTTGCTGCAATAAATAATGTAAAGTGTTACATATAAAATGTCTATGTAAAATAGTGAACATTCTTATTAGGTTTACAACAAATTATTAAGAAAAGTAACATACTTGGTAAGATTGAAAAACAGCTCAGGTCCATCAAGTCCAGCATATCTCTCTCCATCATTGATCAAGAGGATGGCAAACCCCCATGTAAGACAATCAGAATAAATCCCACCAATGGCCCATCTCCAGTAATGTGGTATCTAGAATTTAGGAAATTAAATGTTTTTAAGAAAAGCATCTGGGAAGTCAGTCAATAAATTATCCCTCATGTGGCAGAGTTCCATAGTGTTGCTGCTCTTACAGTAAAGAATCACCTTCTATGAAACCTTTTTTCTCCAGGCTTAGGGGATGCTCTTTTACTCTTTGTACAGGCCCAGGTATGACTAGTACAGTACATAGATGTCTCTTTTACAGTGTCCATTTTAGGACATGGTCATATATCAAAGTCAAGCATCAGAAATACTCTGATACTTGATAAATTAATTTGATAAATAACTTTAATAAATGACTTAAAGTCATTTATCAAAGTCATCTATCAAAATCATTTATCAAAATCATTTATCAAAGTCATTTATCATAGTCATTTATCATAGTCATTTATCAAAACATGTATTAAAGTCAATTATCAAAGTCATTTATCAGGTATCCTGTAAAAGAAAAAAGAAAAGAGAGGCACTCCTGTGTGTGCCCAATGACTGAGAGGAGGAAGGCAGGTTATGACAGTTAATATCTATGTGTGGCTGCGCACCCCTGCATAACCATGAATTTAGCCCTTGGTGTGCACCGCACACCACACGGGTCTTTGGAGTTGTCAGCTGACCAGATCGCATGGGGCATAATGTCACCAAAGGTCCTTTAGTAATTTAGCAAGCTGAATTCTGTTGCAGCCACCGCTTACCTATATAGGGAATCGAAGTATAGAGAATAGAGAACAATGCGTTTTTTTTGGGGTGCAAGATGACAGCAAGCCAGGGTAGATGATGTTCAGCAGTATATTTATTAGTAGTGTGGCTTCAAAATGCATTTCTGCAATTAAAGAGAACCTGTCACTCCACCCCAGGACTTATGAAGATAAGAGAGCCATCATCAGTAGCACTAAGGCTGCAATCTTTGAAGGTGGCTCTTACGTGTAATGTCCAGGCCCGGCGTCAGCACCCGGCGCATCTGGGCAAGTGCCGGGGCCCGACTGCTTGGAGGGGACCCACCGTGCCCCTGAGACTAGGGTCACACTTGCATAGTGACCCTAGCTTGGCGCAAGTATTGTCTGCTGCAGTGCAGAGCGTTTAATTCTATGCGCTGCCAGCAATGGAGCCCATAGAAACCCGATGTTTACTTTGCCAACCAGGGGTTGGCAAGGTAAACAGCGGGTTTCTATGGGCTCCAGCGCATAGCATTAAACGCTATGCGCTTCAACTGAAAATACTTGCGTCAGGCTAGGGTCACAACGCAAGTGTGTCCCTAACCTCAGGGGCCCCTGAACACTGTCCCAACAGTCAGGGCTATATCCAGGGGGCAGCTGGGGGGTCATTTGCAGGGAGGTCATTTGCAGTCTCCTGCAGCGCTGGAGGTCTCCCTTCTCCCCCACTCCCCTCCGTGGGAGCCGACAGTGCCGCACACTGTGCTGAAAGGACCTGTGATGATGTCAATGGAGGGTTGAGTCAGGGGTCACATGATCAGCTCCTCAGTGTATGCAAAACTCTGCTGTGCTGGCCATCATGATCCTGGATTAGGTGAAATTTATGTGTAGGGTCAGGAGAGATTTACAGTGTGAATGTAGCATAGGCGAGTGTGTACTAGGTGTATGGAAAGGAGCCGAGTGGGTACTAGGTGTATGGAGCAGAGCCGTGTGTGTACGAGGGGTATGGAGCGGAGCCGAGTGGGTACTAGGTGTATGGAGCGGAGCAGAGTGGGTACTAGGTGTACGGTGCAGAGCTGAGTGTGTACGAGGGGTATGGAGCAGAGCCGAGTGGGTACTAGGTGTATGGAGCGGAGCCGCGCGTGTATGAGGTGTATGGATCGGAGCCGTGTGTGTACGAGGTGTACGGAGTGGAGCCGTGTGTCTACGAGGTGTACGGAGTGGAGCCGTGTGTGTAATAGGTGTACGGAGCAGAGGGTGTGTACGAGGTGTACAGAGCAGAGCCGAATGTGTACGAGGTGTATGGAGCAGAGCCATGTGTACGAGGTGTACGGAGCAGAGCCGAGTGTGTACCAGGTTTATGGAGCAGAGTCGTGTGTGTACGAGGCATACAGAGTGGAGCTGAGAGTGTACAAGTTGAACGGAGTGGAGCACAGAGTGTACGAGGTGTATGGAGCGAAGCCGTGTGTACGAAGCGTATAGAGTGGAGCTGAGAGTGTATGTCCTGCCCAGGCCCTGGGGATACTCGGATCTCTCAGGCGCGGTCTGGAGGGGAAGTCACGGGTAGCGGTGCCTGAGACCGTGGGCCTGGGGGATTCAGCGAAAATTGAGAGAAAAGAAAAATAATAAAAATGTCAAGTCGTGAGGCCACCTGTAGGTCCGGTGATGGCACCGGCGCTGCTTGGCCCTCCGGGGTGATGGGCGGCACAAGATGTAGTGGCTCCCTACAGGAGAAGCGGGGTCCCCGGGGCTGTGAGTTGTGATGGTGGAATAAGGCAGCACAGTCGTTTCTGTGCAAGGCTGGAATAGGGGAGCGCAGTTGGTGTGGTGCAGATGGAAGGAGGGACACGCACACATAAAAGTCTTTTCGTACCTTTACTGATGTTCTGTACGGGTACACACGTCTGGAATTGAGGGAAACACTTTGGGATCTCCACAGCGAGTAGGGTTGTAGGCCTCCTTGTTTCAGCTTCTCTGTTTGGAGTCTGGCAGGCTTGGAACCTGACCGGACCATTACTTCTCTCTTTCTCTCTCTCTCTCTCTCTCTCTCTCTCCACACCCGGGTTGCTGCACTGAGGGCTCTCTCTTGGGATCCCACTGGGGCCCCAGCGGTCCCTGGCTCTCAACTGTTGGTGCTGCGGGTGTCCGGGAAGCTAATTCTCCTTGTGGTGCTGGATTCTCTGCGGGGCCTATCCTCTTTGTCCCTGCAGACTCGGACCCAGTAACCGGAACTCTGATGGGGTGAGTCAGTATGACTCCTCTGCCCCCTTTTTGTAACACGTTTCTCTCCTCTGCCTTTGACCCCTACTCTGCGGGTCTATCACTGTCTCAGGTGTATACTGGTATGGGCCTAGCACGGCTCCAGTAACAGCTCAGTTCACTAGCTCTTCACAGTTCTGTAGTGACTGCACACTCTGCTGATTTCCCTCCAGAACCTGTATTTATAGGGGGAACTGGCTTAAGGCAACCAGTGGGGCTCTCCCTACATGCCTGGAGTGGAAGATGTTGTGTGTAAGTGGGTTACTCGCTGTGAGAAATCCTTCAGTGTCCCAGGGAAGTCTGTGGTGACCTGGCACAGGGTGCCACATGTACAATGATAACAGAGCGAAGCTCAGAGTGTACGAGGTGTACGGAGCAGAGCCGCGTGTGTACGAGGTGTATGAAGTGGAGAAGTGTGTGTACAAGGTGTATGGAGCGGAGCCGCATGTATACGAGGTGTACGGAGCGGAGCTGTATCTGTATGAGGTGTACAGAGAGGAGCCGTGTGTGTACGAGGTGTACGGAGCAGAGCCGCATGTGTACGAGGTGTATGGAGCGGAGCAGTATCTGTATGGGGTGTACGGAGCGGAGCCGCGTGCGTACGGGGTGTATGGAGCGGAGCCGCGTGCATACGAGGTATGTGTACCAGTGGTAGCCCCTCGCGGATTCCACTCCCGCTCCTATAGTCCCAGCCGCCTTTGCCAGCAGCATTCTTCTCCAGAGTCTCTTCTGCCGCTGTCTGCATTCTGCAGCTCAGCATGGCGGGGCACGATGTTGTCATCACTGTGCTGATATGTGCAGAGCACATGTTGAGGAGACCAGAGCAGCGAGAAGAGAGGTGAGGAGAAAGAGGGATCCGGATGGCCAGACAGTCCGCTTGGCTTCGGTGCCACCCATATGGCAGTGCGGCTGTGAAATTTGTGCGCTTCAGGATGGTTGCGTATATACCAAGCATCCTCAGACACACAAAAATGCAATATGTTGCGTTTGAAGGGTGCTTTTAAAAAGCGCAAGGGAACGCAAACGCATTTTACTCGCTCCTAACAACATGCAATATACTCACTGTCAGAAACAGCTCTTGCTGGTTTCAGCAGTCACTGTTCCTGTAAGACTGTGACTCACCGTTGCCGGATGCTCACGTCTAAGGCAATGCAGCACTTGTCACGGTTCCGCGCCTGAGGCTGTAGGGCCCAGTGGTCAGATCAAAAGGGGATGAACGGATGGGGTAATTCTTGTTGTCGTGACGCCACCTGTGGGATTCCGGTGATTGTACCGGCGCTGCTTGGGCCTCCGGGGGATGTGCGGCAGCTAGATGGGACGCTCCCCACAGGATGAGCAGGAGTCCCCGGGGCCAGGAGCTGCACTTGGTGGAATAAGGTAGCTCTGTAGTTACCGCGGGTTAGTCCAGGAATAATGCTCGGACACATAAAGTCTTTTGGTACCTTTACTGGTGACAACAGGTACACTCGACCGGGTGATGAAGTTGACACTCCTGGAGTTTCCACAGCAAGCAGTGGTGTAGGGCTTCCTCGTATCTACAGTTCTGGTGAGGTCTGATGGATATGGTGGAATCCTACCGGACCGGGTTGGACGTTCTAGTGGAACGTGAGTCACCTGCGTTAGCTGCACTGAGGGCACTATCAAAGGGATTAGGTCTGATCACTCTTCCTTCCCTGGGCTCTCATCTGGTGGTGCTTCAGGTGTTACAGGGAGATAGACTTCTCTGGTTAGGGTGCTGGTTTCTCTGCAGCCGGCAATGTAGCTCCTGCAGCTCGGACCCAGTGACCGGATGGTTAGGGAGAGTTGGGATAACTCTTCTGTCCCTGTGAGGTATTCTCCTCCTGTCCTATGACCCCAGTTGCAAGGGTCTCTCACTTTTCCGGGTGTGCTGGTATGGGCCTAGTGTGGCTCCAGTACCAGGTCAGCTTTCCTAGCTGTTCACAGTTCTAAAGTGACTGCACACTCCCTGTTTCTCCCTCCAGGACCCGTATTTATAGGGGGAACTGGCTTAAGGCAACCAGTGGAACTCCCCCTAGAGGCCTGGGGTGAAAAGGTGTGTAAAAGGTGTTTTTATTTAGTGAGTTCTGCTTGCTGTGTACATTCCATTTGTGTACCAAGAGTTCTGTGATGCCCCAACCAGGGTGCCAGGGTGCCACATTCCCCCTTAGTTAACTTCAGTTCTCCCGGACTGAGCAAAAGTTTTCTTTTACAACTTAACCTCTAAACATTTTATATACATTTAATAACCGGTACTTACAAAATCTTAATGAAAAATACAAAAATCACTGAAAATAAAGGGAAAAATAGGAAAAATATGAAAAGCAGTCCATACGGCACTAGTCCATTTACCGCAGGCTGTAAAAAGGTAATTGTTTGGTCACACAAGTCCTGTGACAATTGTCCAAGTTTATGAAATTGGAAAAAGGGTAAAGCTCAGCAGTAAAGTCTCTGATGGCTTACACACATACACGGGTATACATTTTAAACTTTATACATACCCTATGGGTGTCTCTGCTTAGGAGGCCGGGTCTAACCTTTCTTACTCTACCCAGGCACTTTCTGTCCCCAACTTAATTTACTTGGACCGAGCCCAGTTCCTCCACCCTTCTGTACACTACTTTTTACAGTTTTTGAACACGGGTACTATTTACAGTGTTTAACAGGTAACATGGTTCCACTACATTTTAAACCCATTCTCCATATTTGCTTGGGGGTTGTCCTAATGTACTACGTGTGGCTCTGCGTAGTGTGGGTGTTTCAAAAGCTGTGTTTGTAGTGTACAAACTGGTTGTTGGTCTGTTGCTCCTACGTGTTTCTGTAATTCCATAATATGTACGTAGTCTGTCTGCTGGACTATCCTCTGTAGGTAATTGTGTAGGAATTCGTTGTCTTACTGTGAGACTAGCAGGTTCACCGATTACAGGAATCTCAGGTTCCAGGATAACAGGCGGCATCTCTTGCACTTGAGCTTGTTGTTCTTGAACTGGTTGAACTGGTTGGTTTGGTAATGGTTCTCGATATTCTACAGGTTGGTAGAAAGAAATAACTGGTATGATATATGCACCATTGCATTGTGGCCAGTCGGCTGGTAAATCTCCAATTTCTGTATGGACTAGATTTTCTTGTGGTTTTGCAATTGTTACAGTAGGGTAACTGGTTGTTTGAGGTTTTAACTGTTCTGGACACTTCTTCAAATGGTCTCTTGATACAGTTGTAAAGGTGTTCCCTTTATCTTTGCTGATAACACAAGTTTTGGAATTGTCATATTGTGACGGCATAATTGTGTAGGGTTCTGATTCCCAATTGTCATCTAATTTGTTGGTTTTTCTCTTTCTTTTTAGCACTAGTTCACCTGTTGCCAAAGGTTCTGCTGAGGCATGCTTGTTAAAGTCGCGCTCTTGCTTGCTTCTGCTTATGTTCAAGTTCCTTTCAACACTCTCTTGTACTTTCTTGTACTGTTCTTGGCGTTGGTTTATCCAATCTTCACCGGGAGTATCTGGTGTTGGTTCGATGGTTCCCATCTGTAAATCAACTGGTAGTTTACCTGGTCTTGCTCGCTTCAAGTAAGCAGGTGTGTAGTTAGTTGAACTAACAGGTATGTGGTTATAGATATCCACAAGGTCTGGAAGTTTTTCAGGCCATTGATTTCTCTCTTCGAGGGGTAAGGTTTTGAGCATGTCAATCACAATGTGGTTCATTTTCTCACATAAACCGTTTGTTTGGGGATGATATGGTGTGGCCCTGATCTTCTTACACCCATATAGTCCTAGAAACTCTTGGAACAGGGCTGATTCGAAGGCTGGCCCTTGGTCAGTCAAGACTTGGTCTGGATACCCATGGGGGCGACAAAAGTAACTCTGGAATGCTTTGGCCGCGACCTCCGCAGTTAAGTCCTTAACTGGAACTACTACCAGGAACCTTGAATAGTGATCAACTATGGTGAGTGCGTAAGTGTAACCAGTTCGACTTGGGGTTAACTTTACATGGTCGAGAGCAACTATTTCAAGGGGTTTCTTGGTAACAATTGGCTGCAACGGAGCTTTCTGAGTCAGGTGGTCTTTCCTTCGAAGATGACATGGTCCTCAATTTTTACACCACTTATCAATTGAGCCTCACATACCGACCCAATAGAAACGATCTTTCAGGAGTCTTTCCAGCTTCTTCCATCCAAAGTGTCCTGCATCGTCATGGTAGGCTTCGAGGATCATTTGTACTTCAGTTTTTGGAACCACTATCTGCCAGATAAGTTCGTGTGTTCTGGGATTCAGGTACCTGCGGCATAGTTTCCCCTGGTAGACAAACAACTTCCCTTTTTCTTTCCATAGGCGCTTGGCATTTGGCGAGGCATCAGAGTCCATACTGGCGTGCTCTTGAGTTATCAACTCTCTGACCAAGCTGACGTCAGGATCATTTGCTTGAACTTCCTTCCAGTCATGATGAGGTAAAGGGTTTACGGTCCTCTCTACACGTCTCTGGCTCGCCTGATGACACGTTGCCATACCTGGGATCCAGTGTCTATCAACGCGGTGGTAGCGGTGCCATCGATGATGATCGACAAGTACGGACGGTCTCTCACGTACTTGTACTCCCAGTTGGTTGGGACTGGACAGTCTACTCCTGGGGTTTGCCCTTCTCGCCCAGGGGTTGCTCGTTTAAAGGACTGGATTGGTAGGTGCGTCCTTCTTTGTCGCTCTTTTGACTGACGCGGCGTCTGTCAGGGCTGTAGCGATCCGTAGGTTTTCCTCGCGGCGGCGGTGTCTTCTTCTTCATCCATGGGACGTCGTCGTGGCTGTCAGCGAGCTGGATCTTGTCCGATGACCTTGCTTCTGTCTTGGGTCTTCTTTCACCTCGGAGCTTGGCCATGTCTTTCATTAGCTGCTGCACATTGGTGCATAGTTGCTCGAACCGGTCAGGTGTTATAGTCTGTGTGCTGGACTGAACCGTAGGGATTGGAGGTGCTGCTGCCAGCATGGAAGGGGTGTTAGTACACTGCAGCTGTGAGGTTAGATCGGGCACTGTAGGGAACTGCTGTCCACGCACTGTTAAGTCTCTTAAGGTGTCAAACTCGAGGCCAGGGTTTTGCAGGGACCACCAGCGTGCCTGTTTCTT
The DNA here is from genome assembly GCA_033576535.1 of Allobates femoralis. Taxonomy (NCBI): domain Eukaryota; kingdom Metazoa; phylum Chordata; class Amphibia; order Anura; family Aromobatidae; genus Allobates; species Allobates femoralis. The sequence goes on along the minus strand of JARQOC010000002.1, from coordinate 470,184,875 downwards.
ATCATCAGGTAGTCTAAGTCCCACAACAAATTGTCCAATTAACGCTTTGTTTTCATCTTTAACACCATCAGGGTCGACTTGTTTTAACAGCTTCCTGTAAGCGCAGTGAATAGTCCAGGACACTCTCCTGTGCCCCTTGTTTGCAGTGGTAAAACAACAGTCTTAACTCTGCTTTGGTATAATGTTCAAAAACCCGGTTTAATTTAGCAAATATCTGTTCCACAGACTCCTGAGCTTCTATAGACCAGTGTCGGGTCTCCAGCTCTGCTGCATCTGTTAACTGTCCCATTATAACTGAAGCTCTCTGCTTACCGGTCATGGCGTACATATCCAGCACTTGGCATATCTTCCTTCAGAACGTATCCAGGGTACCGGGTTTACCGCTGTACTTTGGTAACCAGGCCGCATTCGGGACGTACGGCAGAGATATCGGCATAATCGGAGCGGGTTGTTGCGGCATGGTGCCGATGGGTGGCTGACCTACCGGGGGTACGTTTGGTGGCCCCGGTGGAGCAACCGGTTGGTTTACTGCATCGCCGGACTCCGAGTCGCTCATCCTCGCTCCCCCTTAGTTGAGTGCGGCCAGTCCTTTCGATTTCAACGGAAGTTGTCGGCCTCGGGGTGAGGAGTGAGGCACCACGGGAGTTTCCGGTTCCTGCTGCGTTCGACGGAACTCGTCAGAGCATGGGGCGGGGCCTATCTTCGCACCCTTTGCACAGTAACACCCCTTCTTTTCCCGCCTTCCGCGCAGCAATGGCGGTTAAAATGTACAGTTCAATAATCACAGTCATTAAATAGCACACAATACCCGTTGGGAAACGGGTCTGCTCGTATCGTGTTCGTGATCGCCCAATTCTGACTCACCGTTGCCGGATGCTCACGTCTCAGGCGATCTAGCACTTCTCACGGTTCCGCACCTGAGGCTGTGGGGCTCGTTGGTCAGATCAAAAGGGGATGAACGGATGGGGTAATTCTTGTTGTCGTGACGCTACCTGTGGGATTCCGGTGATTGCATCGGCGCTGCTTGGGCCTCCGGGGGATGTGCGGTAGCTAGATGGGACGCTCCCCACAGGATAAGCAGGAGTCCCCGGGGCCAGGAGCTGTACTTGGTGGAATACGGCAGCTCTGTATTTACCGTGGGTTAGTCCAGGAATAATGCTTGGACACATAAAGTCTTTTGGTACCTTTACTGGTGACAACAGGTACACTCGACCGGGTGATGAGGTTGACACTCCTGGAGTTTCCACAGCAAGCAGTGGTGTAGGCTTCCTCATATCTACAGTTCTGGTGAGGTCTGATGGATATGGAATCCTACCGGACCGGGTTGGACGTTCTAGTGGAACGTGATTCACCTGCGTTAGCTGCACTGAGGGCACTATCAAAGGGATTAGGTCTGATCACTCTTCCTTCCCTGGGCTCTCATCTGGTGGTGCTTCAGGTGTTACAGGGAGATAGACTTCTCTGGTTAGGGTGCTGGTTTCTCTGCAGCCGGCAATGTAGCTCCTGCAGCTCGGACCCAGTGACCGGATCGTTAGGGAGAGTTGGGATAACTCTTCTGTCCCTGTGAGGTATTCTCCTCCTGTCCTATGACCCCAGTTGCAAGGGTCTCTCACTTTTCTGGGTGTGCTGGTATGGGCCTGGTGTGGCTCCAGTACCAGGTCAGCTTTCCTAGCTGTTCACAGTTCTAAAGTGACTGCACACTCCCTGTTTCTCACTCCAGGACCCGTATTTATAGGGGGAACTGGCCCAATGGAGCTCCCCCTAGAGGCCTGGAGTAAAAAGGGATGTAAAAGGTGTTTTTATTTAGTGAGTTCTGCTTGCTGTGTACATTCCATTTGTGTACCAAGAGTTCTGTGGTGCCCCAACTAGGGTGCCAGGGTGCCACAACTGCCTTCATGTAGGTTTTTTTTGAAAAATGCAGCAGTTGAGGTAAAAAAACCGCATCTGCCGCATTTTCCGCCTACCGGCTGCACTTGCTGCTCGTTTGCGGCAAGCCCCATGCATTGTCTGAACTCTTGCTCCGGGTGCCAGAAAACCTAGATACACCTCTGCCCACAGCGGCAGCCGCTGATCTCAGACAGCCTGTCATGTAGTGAGATCTGCACCTGCTCTATTTCCTGTATCTCCACACACTCAGGAGATAGAGCAACAGCTGCTGCAGCTCACTCTGCATTACAGGCTGAGAGTCTGAGAAATCATCGGCCGGTGTGGGAGTAGTGCTCGGGGCCCCCTGGTGTTGGGGGCAGTGCTCAGGGGCCCCCTGGTGTGGGAGCAGTGCTCAGGGGCCCCCTGGTGTTGGGGGAAGTGCTCAGTGGCCCCCTGGTGTTGGGGGAAGCGCTCAGTGGCCCCCGGTGTAGGGGCAGTGCTCTTGGGCCCCCGAGGGTTAGGTGTGTGGCCAGCACTCAGGGGGCCCTGTCAGGGTCAAAATACACCAGGGGGGAGACAGCGTGCAGGGGGGGGGGGGACAGGCACAGGGAGGAGACAGACACAGGGGGAAGATAGCGTGCAGGTGAAGACAGCTGCAATGAAGAGACAAAGTGCGCAGGGGGGACACAGCGCACAGGAAGGGGACAGGCGCAGGGGGAGATAGGTGTAGGGGAGAGACACAGCGCACAGGGAGGGGAACAAGCACAGGTAAGGGACAGGCTCAAGACACCATTTGGGGGGAGAGACAGCATGATAGGGATTAAACTTGTGAGGTGTGTGTGTGTATATATGTATATATATATATATATATATATACATACACCTACATGCAGCAATATGTACTAAAGGGGGCCCACTGACACTTTTACGTCAAGGGCCCACAGAAACCTGGGGCCGACCCTGGTAATGTCCCCAGGAAATTGGAAATAATGACTTTTATAAATCTGGCTCAATACCTGGACTTGGACTAGGAGTGTGTACTTTACTGAGCTCTCAACTGAATTTCTGCCTTCAATCATCCCCCTCTGGGTTTCGGGCACCGCCTCCCCTCTGCTCCTTACGTCATCCTTGCAAGCAGTTTCTATTCTGTTCCTGGGCATGCGTACTGTGGATCTCTGAGCCTGTAAACATCTCCCTCCCCCTCTGATGTAACAGAGCTTAGGCGGCCTTCCTGGACATGTAGACTGGCTGGAGCCAGACTGTGAAGACTGTATAGCTTCTGACAAGTAACCCCAGAGAAAGCATATATATCTTCATATACTTTACATTCTATGATTTTATTGAATTTATACTATGTATTTTTCAGTGTGCTATTCTACCTGTTATCAGCCAAACCTAATCAGTTCTTTTCAGTGTTAATCTGATAGATAGATAGATAGATAGATAGATAGATAGATAGATAGATAGATAGATAGATAGATAGATGGATGGTGAAGTAGGAGCCAAAAAGGTGACTTTATTAATTACATAGTAAAGTAATGTCACTTTGCCAGCCTTCCTTAAATCTGCATGTGATCTTTTTCTCACTGTGTGAGCCCACGTTCACCGACCAGGATCTGTGACTTGCTCCACACCTGTCATCAGTCCAGAACCTCAGATGAACTCCAGCTTCCTGAGCTTTCAGGGCCATCATAGACTCTCCCCACACATGGTCTCTTCCTCATGCTTACAGGAAGTCTGTCCTTCTAAAACGAGCGATCATGTGACCAAACAGCAGTATCATTATATTGCTTGAGACACACCCATAGATGGCACGTATGTGGATGGTCAGTCCCGCCCATCACTTCCAACCATCCTGTGAATCCGTCCCTGAATATACTATTGAAATATTGTGGAACTACAAGTCCCAGTGCAAACATTCCAGGTGCACATCACAGAGGGCTTCCGCCACTGCAATACATACCAGCCATTTACAATACAGCCGGTTGCTACATCACACTAGACAACCCTTATAGTGCAGTTAATTAGAAAAAACTGTTCTTATATACTGTACTGTATTTATATACTCTATATTTGTACATACAGAAATGGATGAATGATGATATATATGTTTACTTGTATATGTTATCTACATACCGGTATGTGTGATTATACAAACCTTTTTCAGTCAATTATATGAAGACATTAGAGAAGATGAAATGCCATCTCAGCAGGATTATGCTTTGTTCATGAGGTTTGAACCAGTTGGAAGTAAAGATGGTTTCCTCCCATCAGATGTAGACAATACAGCACATCATAAAGGTATGGGTATATTTCACAATTTAAATCTGCTGTTAAGACACACCAATTTAAAGGGTTAGTCCATTAGTTGTTAGCAGTGTTACTTTGCAGCACTGGGGTCCTGGGTTCAGATCCCACCAAGGACGACATATGCAAGGAGTTTGTATGTTCTCCCTGTGTTTGTGTGGGTTTCCTCCGAGCACTTTGGTTTTCTCCCACACTGCAAAGACATACTGATAGGATGTTTAAATTGTGAGCCTCGATGGGGACAGTGTTACTGATGTAGGTAAACACTTAAATTATTGGCACTATATACACTGTGTGCAGAATTATTAGGCAAATGAGTATTTTGATCACATGATACTTTTTATACATGTTGTCCTACTCCAAGCTGTTTAGGCTTGAGAGCCAAGTACCAATTAAGTAAATCAGGTGATGTGCATCTCTGTAATGAGGAGGGGTGTGGTCTAATTACATCAACATCCTATATAAGGTGTGCTTATTTATTAGGCAACTTCCTTTCCTTTGGCAAAATGGGTCAGAAGAGAGATTTGACGGGCTCTGAAAAGTCCAAAATTGTGAGATGTCTTGCAGAGGGATGCAGCAGTCTTGAAATTGCCAAACTTTTGAATCGTGATCACCAAACAATCAAGCGTTTCATGGCAAATAGCCAACAGGGTCGCAAGAAGCGTGTTGGGCAAAAAAGGTGCAAAATAACTGCCCATGAATTGAGGAAAATCAAGCGTGAAGCTGCCAAGATGCCATTTGCCACCAGTTTTGCCATATTTCAGAGCTGCAACATTACTGGAGTATCAAAAAGCACAAGGTGTGCTCAGGACATGGCCAAGGTAAGGAAGGCTGAATAACAACAACCTTTGAACAAGAAACATAGGATAAAATGTCAAGACTGGGCCAAGAAATATCTTAAGACTGATTTTTCAAAGGTTTTATGGACTGATGAAATGAGAGTGACTCTTGATGGGCCAGATGGATGTGCCAGAGGCTGGATCAATAAAGGGCAGAGAGCTCCATTTCGACTCAGACGCCAGCAAGGTGGAGGTGGGGTACTGGTATGGGCTGGTATCATCAAAGATGAACTTGTGGGACATTTTCAGGTTGAGGATGGAGTGAAGCTCAACCTCCGGACCTACTGCCAGTTTTGATGCAGGACAATGCTACATCACATGCATCCAACTGCTCCACAGCGTGGCTGGCCAGTAAAGCTCTAAAAGAAGAAAAAATAATGTCATGGCCCCCTTGTTCACCTGATCTGAACCCCATAGAGAACCTGTGGTCCCTCCTAAAATGTGAGATCTACAGCCTCTCGGAACAGTGTCTGCTGCACACAATGTTGATCGTAAACAGATCAGCAACTGACATATTGTGTGGATGAAAGGCTGTTGAGTGTCATCATAAAGAAAGGAGGCTATATTGGTCACTAATTTTTTTTGTGTTTTGTTTTTGCATGTCAGAAATGTTTTTTTTCTAAATTTTGTGCAGTTATATTAGTTTACCTGGTGAAAATAAACAAATGAGATGGGAATATATTTGGTTTTATTAAATTGCCTAATAAGTCTGCACAGTAATAGTTACCTGCACAAACAGATATTCTCCTAAGATAGCCAAATCTAAAAAAAAAAACACTCCAACTTCCAAAAATATTACGCTTTGATATTTATAATTAATTATAAAAATAATCATCTAAAATACAACTTGCCTAATAATTCTGCACACAGTGTATATATTGGACTATGTGAGAGATCATCCTGTATATAGGGGCTAGGTCACGGCTCATCTTTTAGAGGTTATGTGAGGGTTCACCCTGTTTAGAGGGGCTATGTGAGGGCTCATCCTGTATATTGGGGCCATGGGAGGGCTCATTCTTTATATAGAGGCTATGTAAGGGCTCATTCTGTATATGGGGGCTATGCCAGGGCTGATGCTATATGTGAAGGCTATGTGAGGACTCATCCTGTATATGGAAACTATGTGAGGACTCATCCTGTATATAGGGGCTTTGGGAGGGCTCACCCTGTATATTGGGGCTATGCAAGGGCTCATAATATATATAGGGAGTTTGTGTGTTGGCTCATCCTTTATATAAGGACAATGTAAGGGCTCATCCTGTAAATAGGGGCTATTTGAAAGATCATCCTGTATGTAGGGGCTATATGAGGGCTCATCCTGTATATGACGGTTATGTGAGGGCTCATCCTAGGTATATAGGGGCTATGTGAAGATTCATCCAGTATATGGGGGCTATGTGAAGGCTTATCCTATATAAAGATAATATTTAAGGGCTCATTCTGTATATTTATGCTAGGTGAGTGCTCATCCTGTATATAAGGGCTATGTGAAATGTCATCATGTTCATAGGGGCTACATGAGGGGTCATCTTGTATAGGGGTTATGTGAGGATTCATCCTGTATATGGGGGCCATGTGAGGGCATATCCTCTATAAAGAGGCCAAGTAAGGGCTCATTCTGTATATGGAGGCTATGGGAGGGATCATACTGTAAATAGGGGCTTTGTAAAGGATCATCCTGTATATTCAGGGCATGTGGAGGCTCATCCTATATTTTGGAGCTATGTGGGGGCTCATCCTGTATTTAGGGGTTATGTGAGGGCTTATTGGCTTATTTGGTATATGGGGGTTATGTGTTGGCCTATCCTGTGGCGTATATGTGAGGGCTCATCCTGTATATGGGGGCTATGTGAATGCTCATCCTGTATGTGGGGGCCATGTGAGGGCACATCCTGTATATGGAGGCTATGTAAGGGCTCATTCTCTATATAGAGGCTATGTGAGGGCTCATCCTGTATATAGGGGCTATGTGAAGGGTTGTTCTGTTTATATGCAGGGCCAATAAAAGGGATCATCCTGTATATAGGGCCTATGTAAGGAATCATCCTGTATATAGGGGCTATATAAGCACTCATCCTGTATATAGAGGCTATGTAAGGATTCATCCTCTATATTGGGGTTACATGACAGCTTATCCTGTATATAGGGGCTACATGAGGGTTCATCCTGTATATTAGGCCTATATGATGGCTCATTCTGTATACATTGGCTATGTAATGGCTCATCCTGTATATTGGGGCTACATGAGGGCTCACTCATCCTGTATATGAGAACTGTGTGAGGGCTCATCCTGTATATGGGAGCTCTGTAGTGACTCATCCTGTAAATAGTGTCCATGTAAGGGTGCATACTATATGTATGTTTGCTTTGTTTGGGCTTAACCTGTATGTAGGAAGTCTTTGTAGTGGTTCATACTGTCATCATGGGGCATACAATAGGGATAAAAGGACTTAATAAATGTAGTTAGTAAACTACTTCTAATAATGTAGAAACATTTCATTATGCTAATGATTTCAACATTGAAAAGCCTTAATCCAGTATAACATTTATATAGTTACGATCAATGAATTTTAGGCTGTTGTACAATAATATATTGCTTTTGCTCTTTTATATCTTTGACATAGGACAAAAGAAGTGCCATGTGGAGTTGGCTGTTACCGGCTCTGCTCTGCCTCTCGCATTAACATTCAGCCTGGGAACCGTGTACGATTTTAAGGAATGCTTCATTGGTGAAAGGATCGATATTCATTGCTCACTAAAAAATGAATCTCCGTTCCTCCCTGCGGTGTTTAGCTTTCGCAAGATATCCCATTTTCATATCTCTCCGGCTAATGGAAAGATAGAGGCAGGACATTCCCAGGTACAAAAACATTTATCTAAATCTACCATGTAGCATTGTATTACAGTGCAAGATAAAGCTGTCCTGGAAATAGAAAGCTAGTATTTGTGCATTGCTTAATACATATTAATTAACACAGAAAAAAGTACTAGATTTTCACTGTGTACTAGATGCAGTAATAGGATTTTAAAGCCTAACTGTACTGGGAACATCGTTTTACAATGTAAATCAGTATCTTGATCTACTTATTGTAGGTTCACATTCAACCCTACATTCAGAATCCTATTTGTCACCTTTCTGTGTACACAGACAAGTAGTCCCTATTAGGGTTACTGGGTCATCAATGAGACATCAGTGAGACATAACATTCTGCCACAGAAGGCTACTTATATGCACATAGCACATTACAAATGCAAATTCTGTAAGAAATCCACCCAAAATAGCGCTAAAAAATGCTAAAACAAATTACCATTTGAATCACGATGTCAAAACGGCTTTCTATACATATGTACAGTCATAGCTAATAGAAGTGGCCAGACTATTCTACTGGCAGCTTCTATTTTCAACTCTCTTACCAGTAAACATATATAGTATACTCTATATATTTTTTTTTAAAAAACACACCAGCGGGAAGGCTGCTGCAAAAACAGCTAAGCTGATGCCAAGGAACATCTTTCAGGAAAAACAGTGCTGGCATTTTCCCAATGTTACTTTTGCTTAAAAAATGCAATAGTAATGCCAGTCCCTAACAGATGCCTTTTGCATATGCCCTTACATAAAGCAATGCAGCAGAATTTTGAATGCAGGTCTTAAAGTAGATGAAGATATTAGATGTCTCCATGTCAATGCAAGTTCCATCATCCAGTGAACTTTAGTAAAGATTATGGGCACAACCTTGATAACATGGGTTGGAGTCAGTCACTCTTGACTCATCAAGGGCCCATACATTCAGATGTTTTTACTAATATATACAAAACATGAGCCCATATAGTCTAATGTCCTCACTGATATTTACCCACCATGAGCCCATATATTGTGATGTCTTCAGTAATATATACCCACCAGGAGCCCACACGTTCTGATTTTTTTATTAAATATATACCCACTAGTATATAGTATATATAGTATATATACTAGTATATAGTCCACACATTCTGATGTCCTCTCTAACATATGCCACAAGGAACCCATACATTCTGATGTCCTCACTAATATATGCCACAAGGAGCTGATACAATTTAATGTCTTCACTAATATATACCACCAGGATCCCATGTGTTCTGATGTCCTCACTAATATATACCCACAAGGAGCCTATACTTTCTGACATCCTCAGTAATATATGTAAACAGAGGAAAACAGACCGAGCACTTCATTACAACCTTCAGAGTCGTCATTCTGCACTTGAACACTATTAACAGTGGGGCGCTGCCGCCATACCGGGGTGCTTGCTCAAAGCTGTAAGCCGCATTCAATAATCCATAATAAAAAAGCAAGAAAAACGAGCTGCAACTTACCAGTGAGTTGCAGCTCTTTTTTTATTGCTTTTTTATCATGAATTAGTAATATATATCACTAGGAGCCCATGCATTCTGATGTCCTCACTAATATATACCTACCAGGAGCCCATACATCCTGATTTCCTCACTAAGGCTGAGTTCACACATTTGCGTATTTTGCTGCGCTTTTTTGCGCGTGCTTTTTGCCGCGTTTTTCGGCCGCGCAAAAAAGCGCAACAAAATACGCAGGGGCTTTCACACAGTGCGCTTTCTTTACCCCAGAAAGCGCAGTGATGTCACAGAGGGGAGGAAGAATCCTGCTTCCTCCTCCCCTCTGTGACAGCTGTGGCCGCCCATTAGATTTCACAGTGTATTAATATACACTGTGAAATCTTAATTAAACAAAAGCAAGTGAATGAAAAATAAAAAAGAATGAATACTTCACCTCTCCGACGCCTTTTCCGATGTTCGATCTCTGGTTCCAAGTGGGAGGTGTTCTGACAGGACCTGTGGTGACGTCAGAGGGGCGTTCCCGGGGCATTCCCAGCGCTGATTGGCTGATCGCGGTAATGTGATATGTATCACATGACCGCGAGTGCCCGGGAACGCCCCTCTGACGTCACCACAGGTCCTGCCAGAACACCTCTCACTTGGAACCGGAGACCGGACAGCGGGAAAAGGCGTCGGAGAGGTGAAGTATTCATTCTTTCTTATTTTAGTTTACATTCACTTGCTTTTGTTTAATTTAGATTTCACAGTGTATATTAATACACTGCGAAATCTAATGGGCGGCCACAGCTGTCACAGAGGGGAGGAAGAAGCAGGATTCTTCCTCCCCTCTGTGACATCCCAGGGAGAATACACAGGAGCAGCTGCGTAAACAATTGACATATCAATTCTTTACGCAGCTGCGCTTTCTCCCTGAAAACGCACTGCATATTTTTGCGCAATGTCTGCACTGCAAAGTGAATTTCACATTCACTTTGCAGGCAGACAAAAGGCACATTGCGTATTTTGAAAAGCACGCGTAAAAAAGCGCAGCAAAATACGCAATGTGTGAATGCAGCCTAAAGGCCGCTTTACACACACAGATATCTGTGTCCAACTTCTGAATAGATCTCTGGTTGCAGTGAAATCATGGACACATTGTTCCATTTGTACACAGCCACAAAATGGAACAATGTGTCCATGATTTCACTGCAACCAGAGATCTGTTCAGAAGTTGGTCACAGATATCTGTGTGTGTAAAGTGGCCTTTATATATACACCACCTGAAGCCCATATGTTATGATGCACTCACTAATTTATACCCAGAAGAAGTCCATACTTTCTGATGTCCTCCCTAAAGCGGCCGTCACACGCTACGATATTTTGAAAGATATCGCTTGAACGCGGCTGATTAAACATCGCTTGAACAATGTCTCTGCGTGTGACGGCAAGATACGACGAACGAGAACTGATCAAATCGCAAGATCGAGATCTGAGCTCCGGACCTCACATCTTGCGATGAACGATTTTACAAACAGCTTCATCGTGGTGTATAACACCACGATGAACGATCTCCCAGCGGCAGAGCCTATGCTGGGAGATGGTAACTATGGTACACGTCGGGTTACTAAGCGATGCGCGGCGCCTAGTAACCCGATGTGTACCATAGTTACCAGCGATCTCGCTGGTCCACATCGCTGGTGAGTCTGTCTGTGTGACATCTCACCAGCGATGTGAGCGATATTGTAAGCGATCGCGCGTGCACGTGATCGCTTACAATATCGCTAGCGATATGGAAGCGTGTGACGGCCGCTTAATATATACCACCAGGAGCTCAAACACACAAGGATCTCTTAAGGCCACTTCACACACACAGATATCTGAGTCCAATATCTGAACAGATCTTTGGTTGCAGTGAAATCATGGACACATTGCTCCATTTTGTGGCTGTGTACAACATGGAGCAATGTATCCATGATTTCACTGCAACCAGAGATCTGTTCAGATATTGGACTCAGATATCTGTGTGTGTGTGGCCTTTACATTATACTCCTGATTTCAACGATTTGAAGGTGTGAAAAGTGAAACCAGCAGTAATTGGGTGCAGGGCTTATGTGATGTAACAACCTAATGTGAGCCTCGGGATAGCTTGTGACAATACAGCTGAAATGGCGCTGCCACCAGAGGTGAGTATAAGTGTTATTTTAATTTGGTCAAACTTGCTGAGAGAGAAGGGGTTGTCTGAATAGTTGACAACCCCTTCAACATATTATACATATTTTAACAAATTGCAAATGCATGCAAACAGAATCATAAGATACACACATAGATATACACTTTTCATATGCATATACACATGACACATGACCTGAGGAAGGCGCTAGTATGCTGAAACGCGAAGTGAGAGAGACCAGTAATACTCATTAAAGAAGTTTTATAATTAAATTAGACAAAGTTCCCGGAGTTCATTCAGAATGCGCCTGTCTAAACCGCTTGTTTATCTTTAACTAATATACACATGACACACACATATTGTACATGAAGGTACACGTAATTCACATTACATATGGCTTATTTTTTTATATAAGTGCCACAAAAGAATGCAAAAAATATGCATAGCCATCATTTTTTGTATTTTTATAAAAAACAAACCTCACATAGTGTAGTTATGTAAGGCTGGTTTCACACTGCGGTCAGATCAGGTCAGGTCAGATCAGGTCAGATCAGGTCAGGTTTTGTGTGCCAAAACCAGAAGTGACTCCAAAACCTAGAACAGGTGTCAGTCTTTCAATTATACTTTTTCTCTGCAAGTTCCTCTCCTGGTTTTGGAACTCAAAACCTGACCTGATCTGACCTGATCTGACCTGGCTGGTTTCACACTGCTGTCAGATCAGGTCAGATCAGGTCAGATCAGGTCAGATCAGGTCAGATCAGGTCAGGTTTTGTGTTTCAAAACCAGGAGTGACTCCAAAACCTAGAGCAGGTGTCAATCTTTCAATTATAGTTTTTCTTTGCAAGTTCCTCTCCTGGTTCCTCTCCTGGTTTTGGCACACAAACCTGATCGAACCTGATCAGTGAAAAACCGCAGTGTGAAACCAGCCTAAGACATTTGCTGGTTTTATTACTTGCCTTCATTATCGTACATATATGTAAGTGTAACATTTATATTAACTTTTATTGAGTTCGAAAAAGGAAATGCTGCAAGTTACTAAGTCTGGAAACAGACTCCTGGAAATCGTGCTCTTCTATAATTGAAATCTTTAGGTAGAGAAAGTTGTCTTTCTCATCTCAGAGCAGCCTATGTTTCTGTTCTTCTTGGCTTTAGGTTCTGAAAATTAGTTCAGGATAAAACCTACAACATAAGAATTTATTAAATATTTAAAAGTATCTAGTAAGCGCATTTAGATGCCAGGAGGGACACATTCTACACAAGAAAGTGAATTTAGATGCAGGAGGGCCCTTCCTCCTGTCTACATAGGAAGATAATGAATCGATTAGCAGCCTCCTTAATACGATGTGTGCTTTATGGGCATCATATGACTTAGGCGGCCGGCACACGCATCAATATAATGCATGATATCGTTTAAGCGATCTGCTTTTTGATCGCTTAAGCGATATCGTTTGTGCATCGCTGCGTGCAATCAAGTGATTTTACAATGTAAAATCGCTTGATCGTTACATCGCAGATTGGTGAGCCAGAGCTCATATCAAGCGATAAACGCTTGATCCATCTGCCTCATCGTGGTGTGTGACACCACGATGAACGATCTCCCAGCGGCAGAGCCTATGTTGGGAGATGGTATCTATGGTAAACGTTGGGTTACTAAGCGCCGCGCGGCGCCTAGTAACCCGATGTGTACCATAGTTACCAGCGATCTCGCTGGTCCACATCGCTGGTGAGTCTGCCTGTCTGACTGCTCACCAACTATGTGAACGATATTGTTACCGATCGCGCGTGCACGTGATCGCTAACAATATCGCTATCGATATTGAAGCGTGTCATGGCCGCCTTAGGGCCACGTCACACACACAGATAGTTGTGCAGATATTGTCACAGATATCTGGTTGCAGTGAAATCATGGACACATTGTTACATTTGTAAACAGCCACAAAATGGAACAATGTGTCCATGATTTCACTGCAACCAGAGATCTGTGAACAATATCTGCACAGATATCTGTGTGTGTGACATGGCCCTAAGGCTGGTTTCACACTGCAGTTTTTTCACTGATCAGGTTCGATCAGGTTTGTGTGCCAAAACCAGGAGTGTCTCCAAAACTCAGAACAGGTGTCAATCTTTCAATTATAGTTTTTCTCTGCAAGTTCCTCTCCTGGTTTTGGCAAACAAACTGGATGGACACTGATCAGTGAAAAACTGCAGTGTGAAACCAGCCTAAGTATTGGGAGCATTGACATGGGGTGAGCAGTGGAAAGGTAGACTGTAGTCTTTTCCGTAAGAAAATCTCTGGAAACTCCATATTACATGCTTCAAGTCAGCATCCCAAACATGTTATAAAGAATATTCCAACAGGGGAATTTGTGAGAGCTAAAAGGTGTTGCACCAGTAATCCAACCTATGAAAAGGAATGCATTAATATCAAAAAGAGATTATTAAACAGAGGATATAAGGCAAATTTGATTGATGAATCCGAAGCTAAAGCTAATTTGAAAACCAGACAACAATATCTCTCCCAATCCACAAGACAAGTAAAAAATGATTTTTCAAAGGGAGTATATTTTTCTACAGCTTTTAATAATCATTTTTATGGGATAACTAATATTATACGCAAATATCTTCCTCTTTTGAATACTGATGATTCCTTGAGAAAAATTCTAAAAGAAGGATGCCACTTTATTCCAAAAAGATCTTTAACGGTGGGAAATTTAATTTCTCCAAGTGAATTTAGAGATGTCTCCACAAATAGAAGTAATAAAACCTGGCTTTCAACTAAAGGGTCCTTTAGATGTGGGCAGAGACAGTGTGGACTGTGCAGCTTTATGATCAATAATAATAAAACTGTAACTAGTAAAGAGGGAAAAGTATTCAAACTGAAAAACTTCATTAATTGTAGCACGACCCACTGTGTCTATGCCATCTAAGGCTGCCTTCAGATTTGCAGATGCCTCCGCAGCGTTTTGCGGAGGCATCTGCAAGCATCTGCATGCAGACCGCAGCCCCTATGTTTACAATGGAGCGCACGGCGGTCTGCAGATGCTTGCAGACCTCTGTGCGCTCCCATTGCCCGCCATGAGTGATCTGTGCGCAGGCGGATGCCTGCGCACAAATCACACACTCTCGCCCGCACCAGGGACGCAACATGCAAAACGCTGCGGAGGCATCTGCAAATCTGAAGGCAGCCTTATGCATTGCTTGCATACTGAGTTTTCTGAACTCGGCAGTGTCCCTCGTTTTGTTAGCGTTTTGCTAACGATTTGCGATCGGGTTATTAGCGTTTGGACAGCGTGTTCTTGGCGATTTCCCCGGCGTTTTTCTTAGCGAGTTCCAGACTGGTCTTTGGTGCACTTGTTCAACTGGAACCGCTGGAAAAACGCTGAAAAGAAGTCACTTGCTCTATCTTTGAAAACCGGTGGAAAACCGGTGAATAAACTGAAAACGACCAGAAAAAAACCGTTCTAATGTAGACAGCGTTTTCTAAACTCCATTGACTAGCATGTTAATCCAACCGGTGGCTAGGATTAACATAAATTAACATAAAACTCAGCGGAAACCGCCGACGGAAAACGCTAAAAAACAGCCCACAAAACAACTGATGTGCACATACCCTAAGGCTGGCTTCACATTAGCGTTTGCATGCTGATGGCATGCAGACACAAACGCTGTCAAAAGCAGGGTGTAAATTATGTGTCCACAGCGGATAATGTCCGCCTGCGGACACATCACTAGGGAGCCCGGCCAGCCAATCGGCGCTGTCCGGGGGCGGGAGGGAGGAGGAGTTCAGCGCCGGAGATCTCCGCCCCCCGGCCGCCGATAAGCTCCGGGACGTGTCGGCGGGGAGAACAGCTGATTTGACAGCTGTTTGAATCTCCCGCGCCGACACCGAGAGGAGATGTCGGTGCGGGAAGATTCAAACAGCTGTCAAATCAGCTGTTTCTCCCCGCCGACATCGCTAGCAGATTACCGGCGGCGGGGAGGAGGAGAACATCAGAGGCTCCAGCTGATCTCCCGGTGGCCGTCGGTGAGCTCCTGTGACATCACCGGCGGCCACCGGAGAGATCTCAATGTGATCCGCAGCGTTCTCCTGCGGTGTCATGCAGAGGACACTGCGGACCCATTGAGATCAATGCATTTTTTGTGCGCTTGCAGGCGCTTGCGGATAGAGCAAGCGCCGCGAACACACAAAAAAATGCTGCAAGCTGCGTCTGGAGTGCGGTCGGAGGGCGCATAAATTATGCTCATCCGAACGCAAATGCTGCCAAACGCAGCCATACGCAGGCACATGCGTTCCCATGTTAAACATAGGAAAGCATGTGCGCAAGCGTTTGGCTGCGTTTGGTACGCAGCGTTCCATACGCTAATGTGAAGCCAGCCTAAGAGTCATAAGAAGGACTCGAAACATGTAAGCCTGACTTGCTTTTATATTCAATGGACATTGATTTTAAAGAATTTTGAATAAAGGCTTGTTTTAATGAAAATATATCGTGATGCTGGAAACCCACTTTACTTTAAGTGCCGCTGTCAGTCTGTGCAAACTCCATTACATAATACAATTACAATTAAAAAAAATGATTACAATATATTGCTTTGTCTTCATTAGCTCTTCTCAGCTTTTGGCTGAGGCTGCACAGTCTAACTAAATATATTCAGTTGTCAACTACATAGCCATGTTGAAGAAGGCTGAGACAGGCAACTGGAGATATCGTCCTACTTATCTGAAGGTCATAGTGTTTACACCCCAACTGCTAAAACATTAGTGGCATGTACTATAATGTGACACTGATGTCTGTAATTAGACCACCTCTATAAAGCAAACTGTCAGTGACTAAATAAGGTTCTGTTCACATTGGAGGATCTGCATCTTATTTGTATAACTACTAGGGGTGCAGAGGTTTAAGTCATAACCAGACCCTGGAACATAGAAAGGATCTAAATATAGCTTTGGCCTAAATAAGAAGCCCAATACTAATAAATAAATGTGAGGTTTGGGGGTCCCTGATGTAGATTATCCGGTGGTTTTACAATATGCCTAAGCACCAAGTAGTTGCTAACTACTTGCCTGTTATCCCTGACGACTATCTCTACCTCCACAGAGCGGTCACAGACCACTCCTGCCAGCGATTCAACTGCTTCCAATTACATTGGGGCATTGATGGAGCATGACTACCAACGTCATACTGACAGTCGGCTGCCTAACTGGGAAAAGCTGCCTGTCACTCAGCATGACGCTTGTAGTCATACCTGTAGACAGAGTAACCCAGAAGAAGAAGAGCTGCTTTGATGCCATGGAGCAGCTGAAAAACATAAATCCAAAGGATGATGCTTTTTACGATCCGCGCTAACTGTATACAGACCATGACCACATAGGATCTGTAAGTGATGGTGCTTTATTACCTATGTGTTTCAGAGCAATCCTTGCTCCTTCATCAGGAATACAACCATAAACACAGAGCGAGGATTGCTCTGAAACGCGTAGGACTAAAGCACCATCACTAACAGATCTTATGTGGTCGTAGTCTGTAACAGCGTGGATCGTAAAAGCACCGTCCTTTGGATTTATGTTTCTCAGCCACTGTACACGTGTAGTGTTAATCCAACAGCAGCTGTATTAAATGCATAAACTAGTTGTGGGTTCCCCAACTAGTGCAGGAGAGCAGCAATATTCATCACTTTCTATAACCCATAAAAAAGATAAGACCCTATTGCGCCTCTTGTTTACCTATCTTTTTAGAAGGAGCAGCTGAATCACTCTGTGCCAGCTCCAGGTACAGAAACACAAAATGATTGGAATCTGTCACGAGGTTCTTTCTACCTCAAGTTAGAGCACTATAACATAGGGGCAGAGACAGTGACTCCAGCGATGTGCCACTTACTGGGCTGCATATCGTAGTTTTGCTAAAATCACTGTTTTATCAGCAGGAGATTAACATTAGAGGACTAGTGAACATGCTGTCAGGTAGTCAAGCATATTATGAGCTTTTTATAACTCTGCCCTCTCCATTGATTGGCAGCTTTTTGTGAACACACAGTGTTATAGGTGGGGTTACACAGAGCTCAGCATTCAGAGACCTTGTAGATCTACAGCAGATACAACAGGATCACAGTGACAGAAAGCAGTCCATTGAGTGATACATTGCTGGAATTGGGGTCTCTTTTCCACCATGCTGCTCTCAGATAGTGTAGATGGCAGATTCCTTTAAACAAATGTCAGTTTGCAGTTTCGATCACCGTTACCAACAATATTTATTTCTATAAAAACCCCTTTAATGTTACAGCGCTGAAACAGCTTCTATGTAGTAGAGCAAATGGTCATCCATGCATACAGAGAATATTTTATTCTGGAGTACCCTGCAGCTATATACAATTATCAGCGGTTTATACATTAGATATAATAGTATCATCTTGTAACTGTGCATCCACAGCACCATAAACCTATTTATTCTACAGGCCCTGGGGTCTCCAGCCCTCTATTCCATACTCTGCTGTGTCCTTTTATAGCTTCTATGCACTATACCCTCTAATAAGCATCACACATTAATTGGAATAACAATTTCAATAGAAAAAGTTGAGTATTTTATTTTATGACATTCTCCCTCAACACCTAAAGGAAGCAACTCTGAAAACATTTGTGCGGCTTCAGTGCTATTTTTATTTTTTTATCCTTCAAGATACTGAATTTAAACAATCATCTTAAAAATGAAAAATGTTAAGGTGAAATCGCTTATTCAGGACGGCAATGAGCATAATTCATCATTTCTAAAAATTGAAAAAAAAATGTAATGGTCTTGACTTATTTAGGAGAACACAACTTTTACATTTCAATCAAAATATTCAAATGAAATATATTTCAGAAGTTTAGCATTAGGAATTTATCACAAAATTGCATTCAGTAAAAAAAAAAAGAAAATGGATTTCGAGTCTGGCTTCAAGAGTGCACAGAAACAGAAATAATAGAATCCGAAAAAACACGATGAATTATAGTTTTATTTTCCCTACCTTTTGGATTGCTGACATTGTTCCTGCCTGTAGCTAAAAGCCCTAAAATTGAAAACATTTTCCCTAAGAGCATTTTTAGTACTGAAAATATAACAATCAATTCTTTTGCTGTCTCTTTTGTATCTTATATTATTGTGTGTCCTTTTTTCTTCTTCTAGGAAGTGATGTTTTCGTTTGTACCGCATCAAGTAGGATCCTTTAATGTGAAGCAAGTGATGGATATTTTGGGTCCCACATCAGATGATAATTTGCCGTCTTTGAAAATGAAAGCCTTTCATCAGAAAAAGCTGAGTTTTATGGCTGTTTGCAAACCTTTAGCCAAGAAAATTGTCATGAAAATCAACCCGGGTAAGCTTTCATTTTTTGGTACTTGTGTTCTAATTGGTGATGTTTAGGTAAATTGTGTTCTGAAAGTTACTGCGAGCTTTTATCATATAAGTAGAAATTTCCAGATTCAAAGGAGCCCAAGTTCTTAAAGCACCACTATAGCGTATTTATTTATTATAACCCTTGGGGGTGCTTTAAATCTAAGGGGCCTGCTACGTGGTGCCACCTCGCCGGCGATTGTGATGCAGGGGAGTGGCCTAATCGCAGCACCATCGCCGGCGAGTCGCCCAGTCTAACAGGGCGAATCTACGGCGAAAAATTGCCTCAGAATGATCGCCAGGTTTCACAGCAGAGTTGTGAAACCTGGCGATGTGAACAGGGTGATCATGCCTGATCGCCCTGTGTAACGCGGCGAACCACAATGTTTAACATTGCGGGTTACCGGTCGCTGGGTTGCTGGGCAACCCAGCGAGCGGTCGTTGCCGCTACTTGCCGGCAATTTCGTCAGCGAGTTGCTACGTGTGACAGCTCACCGGCGATGTCGGCGGGGATGCGCGCACCCGTGATTCCCCGCCGACATCGCCGGTGAGGTGGCACCGTGTGACGGTACCCTAAGTCCCCTGATCTCTGTCTGATACTCAACTTTCGCCACCTTCATCCTTTCCCAGTGGTGCTTTGCTTGGTCTGTAGCGAAATGTGGCCAATGTTTCCTAGAGCGCGCTGGAGGTCACCTTTCAAGAAATCTCCATGGAAGCTTCGTTCTGTCTCTTGTAGGCTAGGGTCACACTAGCATCAGCCTTTTGGCTTCCATCTAAAACTTAGAATTCTTCAGCCTGAGCAAAAGCGTTAATGCTATTTCTGAGCACACACAGAAAAGCAGTTTGCAGCATTTTCCTGTGCACTCGGAAAAAGCGCATATCCAGGACTTCTGTGTCAAACGGACGGCTGCGCTGGGAAACTGTTACCCATAGAAATACAGTGCTGTGCAAATTAATTGGGACAAAGCATTTTTTAAGTAAAATCGTAAGTTGGGATTACCAGTCAGTGATTCAAACCAGTTTTAACTGCTTTGAACAGGTGTGAGTATACAACCTTGAGTAACAAAATGTGGTTTGACTGGTTTTAGTCAGAAAATAACAGCTAGCTGCCCCCTCAGCTTCAGTTGAGAGCTTGTTTCTGGGAGGAGTGGTTTAGTGTACTTTTTCTCTCAGTGTGATTCGTGCCTGTAAAAATGGATGTTACTCCACAGAAGAGGTCTAGAATTATTACTCTTAATGAACATACAAGTCTGACTGTAAGAGAAATCGCTTCCACCGTAGGTATTGGAAAATCTACCGTTTCAAGAATAATTCGCACACACAATGAAACTGGATCGTTTTCTCCAAAACAAAAAGGGAAACGTGGAAGAAAAAGGAAAACGACACCAAGAACTGATAAAACGCCTATCAGCAATAGTAAAACTAATGCAAGAAAAACAAGTAAAGACTTGCTTTGTCCCAATTAATTTGCACAGCACTGTATATAGGCAGCCTGAACACAGAGTATTAGCACGTTAATGCTTGCGCTCAGCCTGCAGAATTTTAGACGGAAGCATCAGCTGAAAAGCTGATGCTAGTGTGACCCTAGCCTTAGAGCGCATTGAGCACTTGTGACGTAACTTCTGACTTCCTAAAAGTCAGAAGTTACAGGCACGAGAGATGGCCCTATGGGACTGGAGCATGCTTGGTGAGATGTGAAACCACCGAAAGGTGAGTAAGCAGGGTGCTTCGATTTAAAGCACAACTACACAGTGAAAGAAACCCTGCTCTCGTTGTGCTTTAATGAAGCTAAAAACTATAGAGTAAGGCTAGGGTCACACTTGCAGATTTTACATGCGTTTTTGAGACTTGCGTTTTCTGAATACGCATGCAAAAACACATCCATAGGCCCCCATGCAAAAAACGCATGCCCCAATAGCAAAAACGCATGTCTGAATGTACCATGCGTTTTTAGGATGCGTTTTTGGCTCAGCACTAAAAAATACTGCATGCAGCATTTTTTGGTGCTTTTTCAAAAACGCATGCGTTTTTTTAACATGGGGCCCTATGGGAAACACATGCGTTTTTTTTAACATGGGGCCCTATGGGAAACACATGCGTTTTTATATGGCACTAAATGGTACATGCGTTTTTGCATGCATTTTTAAGGGTCCCCCACACCTATCAGGAAAAACGTATGCAAAAACGTAGGCTGCCAAAAAGCACCTTAAAAAACGCATGCCAAGTGTGACCCTAGCCTAAGCCTAAGCTAAAAAATCCATCAAAGGTGCTGTATACAAGGAAAAAGTAACTTTTCATGCTCAGTCTAGAAATATCCACTTCTAACTAAAACAAAATACACAGCAAAGAAGCTAGTGCATCTCTGAATGACCTGCACCAGCCTGCCAAGCTGTTGTGCGTCTACATGTCACTCTGCTTGGCAGATTGGTACAGGTTATTCAGAGGAGTACTAATTATAACTAATTGATATAATAAATTTTTACATGTAGAAAAACTGTCTACAGGTTTGTCGTATATAAAAAATTAAAAAATTTTGCATTCTCCATTAAAACCATGATGTCGGTTTACTGAAGAGACCATCAGAAAATCTCACCTTGTTATACACTGGTACAAAGGTGCATGTTGACCCACTGCACCACTGCCCGGTATTACCCTGGAGGACATAACTAAGTTGACTACATGGTTTTTGCTAGAGCCTCTGATGATTAGGATAGGTGTGGCCGGTAGTCACTGGGTGCTCCTCCAGGGCAGCCCTCATACCTGCAGCAGCTGAACGACAGGTCAGAGAAGGAATATGAGGCACCCAGGGAGAAGCCAGAGACATAGTAAGAATGTCCAAGATAAAGGAAGGCAGCACAAGGTCAAAATACAGTGCTGAGTTCAGGAGCGGAGTGGTCAGACAAAGTGACAAGTCGGGTCAAAAATGTAGAGACAATAGAAGCACACACCTAGATAGAACACTAGATACTAGAGTAACTAGAAACCTAGGTTCAGGAACATATTAGAGGGGAGCTTCATAATATATCCCCTGCTGACAGGGAGTAGGATAGGGTATAGGATAGGGAAGCTAAATGCTACAGGACACAACTCTGTTAAATTTATTCAGTATCTGGCTGTGCTACTCTATAGTGAGATGGACACAGCATGAAAATGTGTCAGGGCTGGAGGTACAGCAAGAGCAGATTCAGCACAATGATCTGAGGCTGAAAGGAGCAGCTCAGTCGGCACAGTGATTAAAATGGCGCTGAGAATGTGTTTGAGTTACCATCATGACAGTACCTCCCCTTAGACCCCTCTCTTTTTGACCAGACTGATTGAGGAAATTTTGCAAGATGATAGTGGCACATATGTTCTCCGCAGGCTCCCAAGGCCTCTCCTTAGAATCAAACCCTCTCCAATTAATCAAATAGAAGGTCTTTCCTTGAACCCTCCATCAAAGGAGGAAGAAAGCAGCGGTTAGGTGAATCTACAGGTTCCAAAAATTTCTTTCATATCCCTCTCCTTAAGCAGATGGTCCGCTCGCGCAGAGGGCATTTCCAATAGCAAAGGAGGAAGAAAGCAGAAATTAGATGGGGTGCTCAGAAGGAGAGGCAGGACACAGTGTGTTAAGAAATGTTACTTCCTTTTACTTAGGTCCTCATAACGCGTTTCTGCAGAAAACGCCGCCTTCATCAGATAAAGGCGGAGTTTTCGGCCGAAACTCGTCGTGAGGACCTAAGTAAAAGGAAGTAACATTTCTTAACCCTTTGTGTCCTGCCTCTCCTTCTGAGCGCCCCATCTAATTTCTACTTTCTTCCTCCTTTGCTATTGGAAATGCCCTCTGCGCGAGCGGACCATCTGCTTAAGGAGAGGGATATGAAAGAAATTTGGAACCTGTAGATTCACCAGGAGCTGGAAACAGTAGGTCACTGAAATGAATTGCCTCAGGAGCTTGAATTGCTCAAGGTACTGAGGGGTGAACGTGAAGGAAGGCACTGTCAGGCAAATATTACGGGATGACAACCAGACTTTATCTCCAGGACGGTAGTGAGGTGGAGAACCTATTTTCTTTTCAGCTTGCTTTGGATCCTTAAGGAGCGAGACATGAGTCTTGGCAGATTTGGTCAAAGAAACCATATGAGGAACATGCTGCTGGTACCTCAAAGTAAGCAGTCATAGGAAAGGGCACTTGAGCATTTTGGGAGTAAACAATAAAAAAAAGAGATGCTCCAGAAGACTTCTGAGGATGATTCGCAGAGGAGAAATCCAGCTGGAAATTGAGCAGCTTGCAAAGGGCTCCTCAGAATTTTGATGTGAACTGGACCCATTGATAAAGCAATCTGGAGAGGAAGACCATGGAGATGAAACAAATGCTGGAAGAATTGCTTGGCAACTTTGGGAGTGGAAGAGAGGAATGAAGTGAGCCATCTTAAAAAACCAATCCACCTTGACTCAGATGGTGTTGCAGCCCTCAGAAAGAGGTAAATGTGTAATGAAATTCATGGCAATGTTTCACTAGGGGATGGAAGGAACCGACAAAGGTTGAAGAAGGCTAGCAGGCTTGTTCCTTAGAGACTTATTTCTTGCTCACTGAGGACAAGCAGTTATGAAGTACCAAACACCCTTGGCCAGTGAAGGGAAACAGAAGCAGCAAGCAATCAATTAATTTGACTTGCATTATTATTATTATTTATTATTATTATTATTTATTTATATAGCGCCATTATATTCCATGGCGCTTTACATGCTAAAAGGGCAGACTAGGACAAGTAACATAGTAACAATACAGGTAACAATAAATGTTGACAATTCGGTTGTACAGATACAAGAGGGGAGAAATCCTGTCCGCGAAGGCTCACAGTCTATGAAGGGCTGGTGGGGATACAGTGGGAGGGGGAATTCCAGTCGTAAAGGCGGTGTGGTGGACTGGGTCTTATTGCAGGTGGTAGGCTTGGCGGAAGAGGTGGGTCTTCAGGCTTCTTTTGAAGGTTCCCAGGGTAGGAGAATGTATGATGTGTTGGGGCAGAGAGTTCCAGAGTATAGGTGAAGCACGGGAGCAATCCTGTATGCGGTTGTGCGAAGAGGAGATGAGGGGGAGTAGAGGAGAAGCTTTTGGGAGGATCACAGGTTGCGTGAGGGTAGGTATCGGGAGACCATGTCAGAGATGTATGGAGGGGACAGGTTGTGAATGGCTTTGTATGTCATGGTTAATGTTTTAAACCAGGATCTCTGGGAAGTAGGGAGCCAGTGAAGGGCTTGGCAGAGGGGGGAAACAGGGGAGTAGCGGGGAGATAGATGGATTAGGCGGGCAGCGGAGTTCAAGATAGATTGGAGAGGTGCAAGGGAGGTATTGGGGAGGCCGGTGAGCAGGAGGTTGCAGTAATCGAGGCGGGAGATGATGAGAGCGTGAATAAGGGTTTTAGCAGTGTCAAGGTCAAGGAAAGTGCGAATCCTATAAATGTTTTTGAGCTGGAGTCGGCAGGAGGTGGCAAGGGCCTGGATTTTAGGCTTGAAGGAGAGGGAAGAGTCAAGGATAACCCTGAGGCACTTGGCATGGGGGACTGGAGAGAGAGAGCAGTCGTTGACGACGATGGATAGGTCATGTAGTGAGGGGGAGCGTCTTGGGGGGAAGACTATGAACTCGGTTTTGTCCATGTTCAGCTTAAGGAAGCGGGCAGAGAAGAAGGAGGAGATGGCGGACAGCAATGTGTGGAATTTTGGATAGAAGGGAGGCGATGTCAGGACCAGACAGGTAGATTTGGGTGTCGTCGGCGTAGAGGTGATATTGGAGGCCATGGGACTCAATGAGTTGTCCTAGGCCGAGAGTGTAGATTGAGAACAGTAATGGTCCAAGAACCGAGCCCTGGGGGACCCCGACAGATAGGGGGTAGGGCGAGGAGGATGTGTGGGAGTGGGTGACGCTGAAGGTGCGGACCGTTAAGTATGAGGAGATCCAAGAGAGGGCAAGGTCCGTGATGCCAAGAGATTCCAGGATCTGTAGTAGAAGGGAGTGGTCAACAGAGTCGAAGGCGGCAGACAGGTCGAGGAGGAGGAGAACAGAGTAGTGGCGCTTGCTTTTGGCAGTCAGTAGGTCATTTGTGACTTTGGTCAGGGCTGTTTCAGTGGAGTGGAGGGTTCGGAAGCCAGATTGCAGGCGGTCAAAGAGGGAGCAGGAGGAGAGGTGAGAGGACAGCTCAGAGTGGACATGCTGTTCAAGTAGTTTAGAGGCGAAAGGGAGAAGAGATATAGGGCGGTAGTTGGAGACAGTTCTGGGATCGAGGGAGGGTTTTTTGAGGATGGGTGTGATCAAGGCGTGTTTGAAGGCTGAGGGGAAGGTGCCAGTGGTAAGTGATAGGTTGCAAAGATGAGTTAGGGCTGGGATGATAACGGAGGTGAGGTTGGGAATGAGGTGGGATGGGAGCGGGTCGTGGGCGCTGGTGGTGAGGTGTGATTTTGACAGGAGGGAGGAGAGCTGGTCTTCAGTTATAGGGGGAAGCAGTTGATGGAAGTAGAGGGCATATGCCCATATGGATGGCTAGTGTGGACTTGTGCCTCCAAGACAGAATTCTCTTCCGCCTAGCAGAAAGAACAAAGATTTTACTAGGAGTAATGTCCTTTAAGAGAGCCACTTTAACAATCTTAGTCAAATTGATGATGTACTGTGGTTCCTCAGTGGAATCAGAAATGTCAAAGGATTCAGACAAGACATCCACTTTAATATTCTTCCCTGAAGGATGGACATGCAACTCAAAGTCGATTTGCACAAAAGAGTGCTCATCTGGCTTGTCAAGGATTTAACCCCTGAGTAGACTGCAGAAAGGTCAAATTCTAATCATCGTGGAAATAATTACCAGAGACCTTGCACGTTTGAGTAGATTTTGACATTCTTCAAACGTCATCTTAAAGGCCAGCAGTTCAAGATCCCCAATAGTAACATTCACGCAACCGAAGAAAACAATTTATAGAAAAAACATTGGAGACCGACTTTCTTGAAGAAGTCCTTTGCAGGATTGTCCCTCCATCAATAGAGAAGGCATTTACTTTCAGGAGAATTGCTTATTAGGATCAGGGCGGTGCAGCATCAGTGCTCTTGCAAAGACTTCAAATGCTGGAAGGCCATTACTGCTGATTCAGACCAAAGCCTGGCATTAGCTACCTGGTTAAAACGGAGATAGGTGCTATGAAAAATGAGAAGTGTGCAACGAAATTGTCTGTAGAAGTTGGTGAATTGTTAAATGGAATGCAAACCTTGAGTACGAGGACAGCAGAATATGTTTCAGGATCCATTTCGAGAACCTGTCTCAAAACATTGTAGCCGAGGAAAGGCAAAAAGGGTTTTTTTGAAGTCACAATAAGAAAACTTAGCAAACAAATTGTCCTCTGATAGATGCTGCAGAACGTGATAGATATGTTGCGATGCTAGTCTCTGCTAATACCTAAGTTGAATGTGATGCAAGCCACTACTAATAGCTAGGGTGTGACAAAGTCACCACTTATAGGAGTATAGATAGCAGGGAAGTCAGGTAATGAGTGGACAGGTTCCAAGAGACCTCGTATTTAGTGATTAGACAGATGAAGTCATGCAATGGTCCAGGGTCAGGTTTGCAGGAGAGCACAAAGAGAATTCAGAAAGTCAACAGAGGCATATTCAGGTCATGCTCCAGGGTTCAAAATACCAGGGGATCACAACAAGTACAGGGAGTAGACAAAAGGGTTATCAAGCAACAGTCCAGGGTCTTATAACAGAGATCAGAATAGACACAGAAATGTAGGCTACACAACACTTCAGATAGAATGTATGACTGGCAGAGTTCTGAGAGAGGTTGCTCAGTAAAGTAGCAAAGTAATCACATGGCAGATGGAACACCTGAGCAACTCTGCACCTCCCAGAACCAGAATTTAAGCCTGTGCTGTCAATCAACTACTGACAACTAAGCACACCAGATACAAAACACAGCAATAACTGTTATTGTGTCAGAGACGCACTGCACAGAGGAATCGTGACACTACCCTTTCTAGGGGGGATCGCTGGACCCCTAGATTTCCCAAGGAACCATTAATGTAAGGCCTTGACCAACAAACCGACCCTCACAGCCAGAGCCGAAACCCACAGTTTTGCCTTGGGTCCGTATCCTTTCCAATGAGCCAGATATTGAAGAAAATTCTGGCCTGCCGAGAATCATTGATCGTCTCAACCTCGTATTGTAAACCTCCATCAATTGAAACAAGAGGAGGCAGGGACGAGGAGACAAAGCTGATAGGATAAATTCTTTCAACAGAGATCTGTGAAACACATTAAGCATACGAAAGGACACAGGGAGCTTCAATCTAAAGGCAACTAGGTTGACCACCTCCAGAACCTCATACAGGCAAATGAAATTAGAACACAAATTCGTCAAGGGCACCCTCAGTTTAATGTTTTTAGAAAATAAGGAAATTTATTCTCCCAGTAAGCTGATTATACAGTTAGGGCCAGAGATATTTGGACAGTGACACAATTTTCGCGAGTTGGGCTCTGCATGCCACCACATTGGATTTGAAATGAAACCTCTACAACAGAATTCAAGTGCAGATTGTAACGTTTAATTTGAAGGGTTGAACAAAAATATCTGATAGAAAATGTAGGAATTGTACACATTTCTTTACAAACACTCCACATTTTAGGAGGTCAAAAGTAATTGGACAAATAAACATAATCCAAACAAAATATTTTTATTTTCAATATTTTGTTGCGAATCCTTTGGAGGCATTCACTGCCTTAAGTCTGGAACCCATGGACATCACCAAACGCTGGGTTTCCTCCTTCTTAATGCTTTGCCAGGCCTTTACAGCCACAGCCTTCAGGTCTTGCTTGTTTGTGGGTCTTTCCGTCTTAAGTCTGGATTTGAGCAAGTGAAATGCATGCTCAATTGGGTTAAGATCTTGACTTGGCCATTGCAGAATGTTCCACTTTATTGCACTCATGAACTCCTGGGTAGCTTTGGCTGTATGCTTGGGGTCATTGTCCATCTGTACAATGAAGCGCCGTCCAATCAACTTTGCAGCATTTGGCTGAATCTGGGCTGAAAGTATATCCCGGTACACTTCAGAATTCATCCGGCTACTCTTGTCTGCTGTTATGTCATCAATAAACACAAGTGAACCAGTGCCATTGAAAGCCATGCATGCCCATGCCATCACGTTGCCTCCACCATGTTTTACAGAGGATGTGGTGTGCCTTGGATCATGTGCCGTTCCCTTTCTTCTCCAAACTTTTTTCTTCCCATCATTCTGGTACAGGTTGATCTTTGTCTCATCTGTCCATAGAATACTTTTCTAGAACTGAGCTGGCTTCTTGAGGTGTTTTTCAGCAAATTTAACTCTGGCCTGTCTATTTTTGGAATTGATGAATGGTTTGCATCTAGATGTGAACCCTTTGTATTTACTGTCATGGAGTCTTCTCTTTACTGTTGACTTAGAGACAGATACACCTACTTCACTGAGAGTGTTCTGGACTTCAGTTGATGTTGTGAACGGGTTCTTCTTCACCAAATAAAGTATGCGGCGATCATCCACCACTGTTGTCATCCGTGGACGCCCAGGCCTTTTAGAGTTCCCAAGCTCACCAGTCAATTCCTTTTTTCTCAGAATGTACCCAACTGTTGATTTTGCTACTCCACGCATGTCTGCTATCTCTCTGATGGATTTTTTCTTTTTTTTTCAGCCTCAGGATGTTCTGCTTCACCTCAATTGAGAGTTCCTTTGACCGCATGTTGTCTGGTCACAGCAACAGCTTCCAAATGTAAAACCACACACCTGGAATCCACCCCTGACCTTTTAACTACTTCATTGATTACAGGTTAACGAGGGAGACGCCTTCAGAGTTAATTGCAGCCCTTAGAGTCCATTGTCCAATTACTTTTGGTCCCTTGAAAAAGAGGAGGCTATGCATTACAGAGCTATGATTCCTAAACTCTTTCTCCGATTTGGATGTGGAAACTCTCATATTGCAGCTGGGAGTTTGCACTTTCAGCCCATATTATATATATAATTGTATTTCTGAACATGTTTTTGTAAACAGCTAAAATAACAAAACTTGTGTCACTGTCTAAATATTTCTGGCCCTAACTGTATAGGTCGGGAATAAGTGGAAGCAGATAGGTATTTTTAATCGTTATGTTCATGTAAATTGAGCCAGGGACAGAGACCCCCATCTTTTTTTTTTGCTGAAGAAAAATCCAGTAGCTACAGGTGAGGAGAAAAGATGAATATGCCCCTTCTGCAAACTTTTGTTTATGTATACTTTCATGGTGGTCTGCTCAGGGCCAGACAAATTATACAGGCAGGTTTTAGGTAATTAAGAATTAGGAGTAAGATTGATAGCACAGTCCAAAAGAGCGTGGGAAGGTAAAATCTCCACATCATTTTAAAGAAAACATCTCCGAAGTCCTTTATGTGCCCTGGCAAGCCCTCCAGACTAGAAGAAAACCTGTAAAGCTTTAAGACATTTCTCATGAAAATAAGGACCCCATTTGACAATGTCCTTCTGACATCAGTCAATGACAGGATTATGCATATGCAGCCATGAGATTGCCAACACCAACTGCACAGGTAAATTATCCAATACATAATATGAAATGGACTCAGCATGAAGAGTTTCCACTCCGAGTGGGGATTAACCTGTTACTAACTGGACAAGGTTCTGGAGCAATGATATCCTGTCAGTGGCAATGATTTGAATAGGTCCTTCCTGCCTAACTGTCCCTAATCCTAATGTCTTAACCAGTCCACAATCAATGAAATGTGAAGCAGACCCACAGTCAATGAATGCAAATGATAGAAACAAATTCTAAAAAAGTAGTTCCACATTCGACAATACATTATCTGAGGAGTAAAAGGGTACCTGAAAGGCTGGATGACATCATAATCACCAACACTTAGTCATTTCCAGATGGCTTGTTTGCTGATGAATATGCCAAACAGTATTTCAGAAAATGTTCACCGCGACCACAATAGAGGCAGAGTCCAAGATCACGATGATGCTTTTTCTCAATGGCCCTTAGGCTGGCTGCTCAAACCTCCATAGGTTTCATCTCAGGTGTGCAAATAGGGCCAAAGGTACATAATGGAATCTCCTATCAAACACTGCATCTCTCCAGAATCTAACAATCCATGTGGATACCCTCATGTCATGGTCTCCCACAATGAGCAAGGTGAAGCATGCAAAATCAGAGAGTCCTTCGGAGTATCTGAAAAGCCCTTTGGAACTGAAACCTGAAGGCTACGTGATTTTACAGGACTTCAGATAACCATTGTTGAAACTCAACGGTGCAGCCCTCTCTCGTCAGATTCATTATCTTTGCCTCTGCCACCTGGACCCTGTCAGAATTGTCACAGATCAACCCTAATGGTACCTTTACACGCCGCTACAGAAGGTTAGAAACAACCGGGTGTTTCACGTGCACGAGCCCGTTCCAACGGTTGCTAACAGTACCTGATACTGCCTTTACACGCCGCTACAAAGTGCTCTACAGAAGGTTTTTTCGATCCCTGGATGCACTGACGGGTGCCGAAGGTTACCTTCTGTAGAGCACCTTCACTCATTTACACGCCACTACAGAAGGGAATATGGGAGGACCTGGGGCAGCAGGGACAACACATAGGCGTGCCAGAGTTGTGGATTACGAGACGCTCGTATGGTGATTGGACAATGCAATAGCATCATGATTGGCCAGCCAGCGCAGAATGGCTGGCTAATACATGATGCTATTGCAATTGTTTAGTGTGACTGGTCAGCTCCTTAAATATGCCGACCTATGCAGGGACAACCAATCGTAACGCAGGAGCTTCCACCAATGATCGCTGAAGGGGGGCGGCATCCTGGAGGCTGTGTCACACCCCAGGGAGTTAACTAGGTGTCGCAAAAACCTTCCTGTACCTCATTTAGACGCCGCGACCATCGAGTTGAAACCAACCTGTTTTTGAGCACTGCTCAAAAAAAAGGTGTCGACAGTGACGAGTGGCAACAACCTGATTTACATGCAGCTACCTCGCGGTGTTTTGACGGTGCAAGATACATTTGTCTCCGACACCCGGTTGTTTCTAACCTTCTGTAGCGGCGTGTAAAGGTACCATAACACGTCAAAAAAGGTGTCCATATTGAACTGTTCTGGAACACATGGGGACAGCGAAAATACCCACGCAGAGGACCCCCCTCCTTAACAGGGACATGAATATCCCCACCCGCTTGGGTTCATTACCTGAAGACCAGGGGCACAAGGTAAAAAAATGTTTAGAGCCCTTCCTGAAAATTCGAAACTGACCTTTCTTCCCCGAGAATTTATCAGGAAGTGCAATTGATTCTGAGGAGCTCAATGCATATTGAATGTTCCAGTAGTCATGACTCCAGTTGGTAGTGGGGGATTCTGGGAGGTACTAGAAAACTGCCCCTGTCATGGGGTCTGTGAAGTTTATAATTTCTCATGTTCCAAGGCTAGATTATGAACTAACTGAGTCAGATTCACCACTTCATCACAGAAAGTATGTACTGGATCCATAGGTGGTAAAAAATCAGGCCAGTCGTAATATGACAATAGTCACTACTAATGGCTAAGCTAAATGTGATGATAGACATTAGTAATAGGTAGGTTGCGACACGGTTACTACTTACAGGAGTATAGACAGCAGGGAAATCAGATAATCTGAAATCAGGTTCCATGAAGCTCATAGTATTCAGAGAGTAGACAAACATAGTTATGCAATGGTCTAGAGTCAGGTTTCCAGGAGCATGAAGATGATTTAGGGAGTCAACATAGGCGTAATCAGGTCAAGGACTGAGAGTCAAAATACCAGGAGATCACAATATGTTCAGGGAAAAGACAAATGGGAAATCAAGCAACAGTCTGGGTCAGATACAGGTCACACCACACTTCAGAAAGAATGTATGACTGGCAGAGTTCTGGGAGAGGTTAGCAAAGCGATCACAGATTCACAAAGAAGATGGAACACCCGAGCAACCCAACACTTTCTAGAACCAGAATGGAAGCATGCACTGTCAATTAACTATTGGCAGCTAAGCACACCAGATACAAAACACAGCAATAACTCTTATTGCATCCGAAACACAATGCATGGAGGAATCAGACACATGTTCTATGGTAGGTAGAACCCTTATAGGGCTGTATTCAGTGTGTGTGTGGAACTGAATATGGATTTCCCTGACAACGAGCAGATGTCAGGTTCAGAAACAGTCTAAGGAGGACATCTTCTAGAAGGTTTTTGAAAGGTTTCCCTCCAGATTTCATTTAAAAATATATTTGAAATTTTATTATAATCACTTGCTTTACATGATTATTAGATAAAAATGTAAACGATGGTTACTCTTTAAATTTTATCCCATGAAATCTGAATTATTTTAAATACTCAACCTTTTTGACTGGGCTTTAATCACTGCTGATGTGAGCTCACTTCAGCAGGTGCCTGGCAGTAGTACTGCATTGCATAAGAAAAATTATGCTATAAACTCTGAATGATGTATGTATGATGGTATTATGCAATGTGATGCAATATTACATAATTATTGGCTTATTTAGGATGTTGTTACAGTCCTAATGAATACATTTGCAGGGTGAAACATAGAAAATGTACTATGTGAGATAGCTTCAAAACAAGAGTCAATAAAAAAAATGTTCATGGTCATATTTGTGTTCAGCACACCAAGATACTACAGATTAGTATCTTTTTAAGTCAGTAATAATTTCACTGTTGACCAGTGTCATTATTTAGACCTATTGAATCTCTGATATTGCAGTAGAATAATCTTAGTAGTGTAATGTCGATTCTACAGGAATAACTCCCTTGATTAGTAACCCCACTGGACAATTTGTGCAAGTGGCACCCGAGGAAACTGCAGTATTTACTGGATCCAATCACACTGCTACATTGAAGGCAGACAAAACTCATATCCATGATCACAAGAACACCGTCAGTGCAAACAAAAATATGATGCTGGCATTTCCAAATGATCGAGCTGCAAGTATACGGCCTAGTGATCGCAATATCATTATAGGTATGTAAGACTATGCATATTATATACTGGTTTAATGTTCAGTTTCTTACTTAAGCTGCCAGAAAAATATGGTTGTTTTTTTAAACCTGTTGGCTATAGGTTGATGAACTTAGCCTACCCTCAACCTAAAAACCCATGAAAGTATGAACATCTTGTATATATTGATCTGAATGATTATATATTAACAACAGGTCATAGTTAATGCACAACAGATCATTCAAAATGATCTGTTGTGCAATCTAATAATCATTGAGAACATATATTTGTAATTAGGACATTCTGCACTAGTAATGTCAAGCAGACTGCTCAGTGTGGAATCATGTGATAGTGCTCTGTGTACCTGCTTTTGAAATATACCCTTTCTCTATCCATTGGGAGACACAGGAGACCATGTGTGTATGCTGCTGCCACTAGGAGGCGATGGCAAATAAGGCATCTGGGCACCCAGGGGGGATGACTCCCCAAGGGTGATACAGAGCAGTAGGTCTGGCCTGGGGATGTGGAGGGGGTACGTGGAGGAGACACTCTACGTTTCCCTTGGCAATAAGAATGTGGGAAATCAGCGCCTTTAAATGTACCGTCACAGCGGCAATATTGCTAGGCAATTTCACTGGCAATTTGCTGGTTGCAGTGAAATCATAGACACATTGTTCTATTTTGCTTGCTGTGTACAAATGTAACAATCTGTCCATGATTTCACTGCAACCAGCAAATTGCCAGTGAAATTGCCTAGCAATATTGCCGCGTGTGACGGTACCTTAAGGGTACTGTCACCTTTGTTCGATGGGATTAAATCTGAATTGAATAAAAAGAGGTTAGCAGCAAAATGGCACAACTAACTAAGGATTGTAGATGTGGTCTGAACCCAGACCACATCTGCCTTATGTGGACACTAAACTTAAACTGGCTAGTTTTCCCTCTGGTCTGGGGGTGTATGCTACTGAGGAGGAGCTAACTTTTTTTTTAAGCCTAGTGTCGCCTGCTAGTGGCAGCAGCATACATTCATGATCTCCTGTGTGCCCCAATGAAGGCTCCAAGAAAGATCTTTTGGAGAGAACACAAAAATCTCGCTTTCTTTAAATGCATCCAGCACCAATATTGGCACCCATAAAAGTATCTTTGTGCCTCTGAGATGGTATCCAAGGACAAGGTGATCTTAGGCTAGGGTCACACTTGCATCATGCATCCACTAAACGGATGCTTTGTTTCCTGCATTTTTGTTAAAAAAATGCATGCGTTAATGCACCCATAGACTCCAATGCAAAAAACGCATTGCAAAAGTACAATTTGAGGCTATGCGTTTTTGCAAGTGCACCAAAAAACATGGGCTGCAGTGTTTTTTAATGCTTTTGCAAAAAGGCATGTGGTTTTTTTAACATGGGAGTCTATGGGCAACGCATCCCTTATGCATAGTACATGTATGTACCATGCATTAACAGATACATGAATGGATGCGTTAACTCATCAGTTAATTGAGCCACCAATTATGCACACATGCCATGAAAATGGCAAGGAAAAAAAAGGATCCTTTAATGCATCCTGCAAACAGATGCAACCTCCCAAGTGTGACCCTAGCCTTATTCAACTTTTTCTCCGACAACAATTCAGAAAGAACAATTCTTCCAATGTTAGCCAAAATCCATCATTGCTCCCTCTCTTACAAAGAAAAAAGTGGGACGAGATATATTGTGTAAAAGCATTCAAATCCAGCCATATGGGAAAAATACAAAATCTTCATTATTGCTTCAAAATGTCCTTTAAATCCCATCAGAATAGGCAAAAAAAGAAGGCACAAAATAACTATGCATTTTGAGCGATAAGACCACCATTAATCATGACAGGAAGGTTGTATCTGATATGTACTCCTGGGATTTTCATGGCTGTTTAAAGGCACATGTCAGGTCATTTTTCAGTATGATACTAATATTACTCTTGAATAGTGCCTGAGCAGACCTTTTAAAAACATGTAAATTTATTATTGTACTGTTTGTAGTTTCTATGTTATCAGCATTGTCAGACCCTGCAGGGAGCTCCTGGATTAGTCCTCTCTATTATAAGCAAACAGGAATAGTCTAGCTGCTGTATAAACTGTCATGTAATTATGCACTCCCTCTCAGCAGCTCTCAGCTCTCTCCTCCCCCCTCCCCTCCCTCTGCTAACAGTGCAGTGTCAGGTTTCACTTACATCTTACAGGAGGTCTGTTCTGTTGAGGACATGGAGGGAGAGAGATATTACAAATCTGCCTTATCTAGACTCCATTTGTTTCTCTAAGCAGGTATCCCTGCTGTGACAGCTTCTGTGTTGTATTTGACCTCTTGTGATGCTGCAAACACAGAGAGCAAAGAGGAGAATACAGCCCCTCCCTCCAGTGATCTCCTGGCTGTGATGTGGTGTGAATATATGACATGCATATTCATCCTATGGGGAGTGGACAGCAGAGAACTAAATAGACCATTCACTGTGAGTGACAGATGGAATGAATCTCTTTATTTGAAGTTTACAGAAGATAGGAGGGAAATATAAATAAAAGAAATATATGAATAGAAAGAGTTTAGAACGAGGAATTAGAAAATGATAGCAGTTACATATGGATTTTTGACCTGACAGTAGTTTTCCTTTAAGCAAAATAACATGCAGAAAAAAGAGCATATTTTTCAACACTGGTCACAAAACTGATGTACTACATGATGTCGCAGCCCCTTCAATAGAGGCAGAGGCAACACACTTGTGAAATACTGATGAAACCGATGTGCACACGATGAGCTTGAATAGGGTGCCAGTCACAGCAATGTAGTGTATAATATCTGCTTTATAGCCCATTAGTGACACCCATACTATTAGATTAGGTGGGATACCCAGCATTATATAAGTGCACCCCAAAGGAACAGGCTGTCTACTTTATAAGGCCAACACTAATGGGTTGAATTCTGCCAAGAATTGAACATTTTTTGAAAAATGTGCAATAAAATATATAAAACATAATGAGGTATTGTTTATGTTTTGCCTAAAATACAGAATTCTTGCAACCAACATCAAGAGCTGGAGTGTTCCTCCACAGAAAGAAACACCTGTTTTGTCCATCAGTCATTTTTTGACAATTTCAAAAGACTTCACATACATGTAAGAAATTATGCTATTAACACCAATACAAATATATTATTTTTCACACACTATCTCACATATTCAGGATTTTTTTTAAACATACAGCCTAATGTTATTATTGCTGTTATTGTTATTATTAGGCAAGAAATAACTAACAGTCCCACTTTTAATTCATATTAGGACTATTTTTACCAAAACTGAGAGATATAATTATGTGGATCCTGATTATGCATATACAGAAGATGAAGAAAAGTTAAACCAAGCTCACAGAGACCATTACACCAATTATATAAAGAACAGAAGAGAAAATCGCCTCAAAGAAGAGAAGGATAGGTATGATGTGCTTGAATGAAAAGTTATACCGTAATTAACTTTTTCCGATATTTATAGCAGTGTATGTGATGTTAATTTCCCCTTTCTTTCCATCCATGTGAAAGAGACACCTAGCACGTGTTAACATGTGCACTTATTCTTGCACACATTGAAATTCACCTTCAGATAGACAGGTGCATCTCAATGAATTACAGCTTCATCAAAAAGCTAATTTATTTAGTAATTCAATACATAAAGTGAAACGCATATATTATATAGAGTCATTACAAACAGAGTGATCTATATTCAAGTGTTTATTTCTGTAAATGTGATGATTATGGCTTACAGCCAATGAAAACCCAAAGTGATTATCTCAGAAAATTAAAGTAGGGAGAAATATACAAGTGGGGAGGAGAGATGGAGGTCTTGTGAGGCTCAGAGGTTAGTATGAAAATTTGTGAGAGTGGTTTGGAGAGTTATGGTTGGAGACAGATTATGGATGAGTTTGTGGGACAATGTTTAGTATGTTTGAAATGGATACATTGGGTAATTGTGAGCTAATGAAGAGATTTGCAGAGAGTAGAGGTATAGTAGTGGCAAGGAGAGAGGTGGATTAATGGGGTAATAGACTCAAAGATCTACTGGATATGTGTGAAAGTGTTGCAGAGTAGGAAGACCAAAGAGAGGGATATTGTAGTAGTTAAAGTGTAAATGCGTTTAAATTTTTATTTAATAATAATGTAGAGCAAGTGATTTGAATAAACTTCATATTATGGATCATTAGAAAATTCTGTCTGGTCACCATTCATAATCCTCTAGGCATCAGTGACTGTGAGTATTTACTGCGCCAAGGCCGTCTTCACAGTGAATACAGACATGTGAGGACATTACGGAGGGGGGCGTGGCCTATCTGCTGACGGCAGCTCACAAGGGACAAGGTATATCACATTACAGCACAGAGCTGGATGTAAACTGCTCTACATAAGCTCTCTGTAATGTCATCTGTCTCCACACAGCAATCTCTGTTAACCCCTTGTCTGCTGGCTCCCCTCACAACTCACTACCAGCCTGCTCTCATACACACAGTGCTATGAGCTGCTGGCCACTCCCACACAGACAGAAAATGCAGCTTTTAAAACATCAGAGAAAAATTTGTCAAAATCAGTGATATGGCATAAATAATCATTAACTTAGCTGCTATGTGACCCATCATTAACAACCAGTGCATTATTAGGTTTTTGTTTTGTTTTTAAGGAAATGACAGTCACATTTTAAGGTGGGAAATGATGAGGACATGCATAAGCATGTTAGCAGTCTCAGGATTGGGAAAAGAACAAATTCTTGAAATATTTTTTAGTTGGAGGTAGCAGAAGGTGGTAAGAGCTTGGATGTGTGGTATGAAGGACAGAGTAAAGGGCTGCTCCAAGACAGCAGATTTTCAGTACAAGCAAAAGAGTATGTCATTGTCATAAATAGATCAGGTAGGTGAGTAAAGTGAAGCGGAGGAAGGATGATGAGTTCAGTTTTGTCCACGTTGAGCATTAGGAAGTGAGGGGGAAGGATATGGCTGGTAGACACTCTTAGATTCTGGACAGCAGAGAGGTGATGTCTGGGCCAAAGGGTAGATCAAGTCATTGGTATAGGTGGACTAAAAGCCATGGTAGTTTATGAGTTGTCCCAGACCAAACGTATAATGCAGAAGAGTAGGATTCCTAAGACAGAGCCTTGAGAGAACCAACAGAGAGAATATGTAGTATGGGAATGAGATATGCTAAATGTGCTGTTATAAAAGTATGAGGAGATGCAGGAGAGGACAAGGTTTCTTATTCCAAAGGAAGAGAGGATCTGTAGTAGGAGGGAGTAGTCAACTATCAAAGAAGAGGGCTGGTCTAGAAGGAGGAGTATAGAGAATTGCCTGTTAGCTTTGGCAGTAAATCATTAATCATTTTATTTAGGGCAATATCAGTGGAGTGATGGATACGGCATCCAGATTGTAGGTTTTCATAGAGTAAATTAGAAAAGATGTGAGAGGGAAGTTCATTGAGACATGCAAACAGAAGCAGTGATATGGGATAATAGCTAGAATGGTTTATTTAGGATAAGTGTGATCATTGCATATTTGAAAGCAAAAGTGAAGTTACCAGAAGTTAACTGGAATGTTATTTTATTTTTGTATATTAAACTGCCCCAATGTCTTGTTAGTGATGCAATGTGCATCACTAACATGGTGTTCTCATACAAAAGATCCTGTATTTATCCATAAAAAACACTCCTTAGCAGTAGGTGAAGGCCTTCTGTTTCAGTCAACAGAGTGATACCCATAGTGCTTCAGTTACAGTCAGCAGGATCCATCTTCAAATTATACACACCCATAGCAGTCTGATTGCTGTGACTGGCCCTATGTCAATCAATCAGATGCCGTGCTAGACACTTTTCCAATAGAAGAAGCCATAACAGCACTCCAAGTATTGGGACCAGGTGACCAGAGCTTTTTTGCATGAAGTTACAAATAAACCGTCATGGCCACATGGCCTTACAGTGAAGGGAAGGAGACAACAGATGTGGGGACAGACAACTTCCTTGGGTCCATCAGCTGTCACTATAATGCCATGGGGCCCATGCCTGTTTGTTTGTGACTTTGTGCAATAGAGCTCTGTCATGATACTTGGAGTGCTGCCATAGCTTTTTGTATTGGCTTAGTATGGAACTTACCACTGCAGGATCTTCATGGAGTGCACCTGTTCGCCTAGGAAGGATTTACAAGTTCCACTGACAGTGGCTGGAGTTTTGAGTCAGATACACATATATTTTACGGTCAGTGCCTGGATGTTCAAACGCTTTCTATTCTACTGTTTGTGGGCTAGTCAATTTTGTTTGTGAACACCATGTTCGTAATGCACATTGCATCACTAACAAGTCATTGCTGGCAGTTTGAAATAGAGAAATAACATGGCAGGTTCTCTTTAATTATAAGTTGAATAGATGTGTTAGGATTAGAATAAGCATGGTGGTGACATTGGGGAAAAGTGAAAAAGCGATGAGGTGTAATTTGGAGAGAAGATGCGTAAGCACTCCTTCAGTGATGGGGAGGAGGAAGTTCATGCTGAAGTACATTGGTATGTTATATGGAGGGCTTGCGGTGTTTGAGCAGTAAAGACTTGCCTGATTTTGTTTTTTAAATTGGTTCAAAATCTTTTGTAGAGATGAGGGAGGTCTGAGAGGGCAATGATAGGCAGAGGAGGGAGTTAAAAGTGTTGAACTACTGTTTGAGGTTGTGGGATAAAGAAGCTATGGGAGTTGTGTGTTTAAAGAAAATATAGCTTTCGGCATATAGCGTTGCAAAAACAATTCTATTGCTGTAATGGTATTGACCCACAGCAAAAAGCTGCCTGATTACCTTTACCCCATGGTTAACATTGCAACAAAATTCCCAAAAGACAATTCCTGAATTGTTGTTGTATGTCCATTTTGCTTCCAAAAAATCAGAATAGAAAGCAATTAAAAAATATTACGTGAACGTAAATGGTACCAATGAAAACTCATCCCGTAAAAACAAGCCCTAACATGACTGTGTCAGCACATACCGTATATAGAAAAAATATAGCTCTCAAAATATAGCAGTGCTAATATTGTGATAGTTGCCGACTTAATTAAAACAGTATAAATCTGATATAGCTGAAATCGCACTGATCCAAAATGTAATGTCATAATATCACTTATACTGCACAGTGGATGGTGTAAAAATAAATAAAAACAATTCATGACATGCTGTTGATTAGTTTATTCTGACTCCCAAAGATCGCCAATAAGGCTTGACTCATATCCTGCACTCTATGCTGAGCACATACATCGGGGTTTCCATGTAAATCTCTGAAATACGTGGTTCAGGCAATGTCTTTGATGGAACATTAACTTAAATGAGGCAGATGGAATTAATTGTACCATCCATGCCAAAAACAGAAACCAAGTGCACTTACAGGACGCAGTCAGAGCCCAAATGTGAAGCAAGCCCAGCTGCAGGCTGATAAATCACCTCTACCAGCAAAATGTGGGAGGCGACCTGCCATGCATATACTGGGCCTGCATAGGACACCATTCACACTGATACATATGATGCAGAGTGTCTGAAAGCTACCCAACCGCTCCGCTGCCTGAGCATTGGGCCACACAGTACGATGCTTCTGCACCACTTTTGTTAGGACTGATGAGCATGGGATTCCGTGACGTGGATCATCAGCTTAAATGTCTTGGGCCAATACATGAACCAAAATCCCATCTATAAAGGTTTTTTATTGATCATATAAAAAACTTTTGCACTTTTTTATCCATCCAGGGTGCAGTTGGGCCCATAGGGGCGCCATTCATCTAGTGGTGCAGAAGCATCGTACTGTGCGGCCCAATGCTCAGGCAGTGGAGCAGTTGGGTAGCTTTCAGACACTCTGCATCATATGTATCAGTGTGAATGGTGTCCTATGCAGGCCCAGTATATGCATGGCAGGTCGCCTCCCACATTTTGCTGGTAGAGGGGATTTATCAGCTTCACATTTGGGCTCTGACTGCGTACTGTAAGTGCACTTGGTTTCTGTTTTTGGCATGGATGGTAAGGTTTTTTGATGCTGCTTTTTTCTAGATGGAATTAATTGGGCTGTTTCTGGCCTATACTTAGACAGTATTTGTCTTTAAGCATGCGTAAAAGTGCAGTTGACCACAGTTTTGTGTGCTTCTGAGTCCAGAGTAACACTGCTTCCTTATTGTAGTGGATGGATCCATCAGGGTTTCATCTGAATTACATCAGTTGGACATTTAGATGAAACTTTTCATGCAAATGTTCAGCGTATCACACAGGATAAATGTGATCGAAATTTTTTTGTAAAATGTTCCCAATAAAAGTTTCAACTTATTCCACAAAAGAAACAAGTTCTCACTCAGGTCCATCAACTGTCAAATAAATAAAGGGGCTACCACATTAGTGGTAGCACAATGGCTCTGGAAAAGTGCTTTGGCTTCACCCCAAAAAAAGAAATCCAACAAAACCTTCATTTCCAAATCCAAATGCAGACCTCACTTCTGATCTATACCACATTTAGCATCCATATGTTTGGCATTTCTATAGCTATGATATATAATATATGGTCTGCG
This sequence comes from Allobates femoralis, assembly GCA_033576535.1. Taxonomy (NCBI): domain Eukaryota; kingdom Metazoa; phylum Chordata; class Amphibia; order Anura; family Aromobatidae; genus Allobates; species Allobates femoralis. The sequence continues at coordinate 470,143,421 of JARQOC010000002.1, read as the reverse complement.
TGTCTCTTGAACCACAAGCTGGTCACAATTTGTGGGCACTACAATGTGTATAGGCACTAAAATGTATTGGCACAATAATGGCATATTTGCAAATTTTTCTCAGCAACATCCATTGCTTGTTGTTCCTGGAAAACACCCATGGGGTCAAAATTGGCATTATATCTGTAGATAGACTCCCAGAGAGGTGTAAATTCCAAAATGGGTCACTTGGGGGGAAAATGTGGCCTCCTGGTACTTAGGGGCTCTATATAGAGTCCTCAAACTATTCTAGGAGTCAAATAACCCTTCTTCCCTCTCGAGTCTTGCTGTGTGACTAAGTAGTACTGTACTGTCACATGTGGGGTATAGCTGCATTCAGCAAAAGTTGTGTGACAAATTTTGGTGATATTTTTTACCCATTTCCCATGTGAAAATGTAAAATATGTGGCTAAAAACAAATTTTTTGTAATAAGATTATATCTTCCCCACCCAAAGGTAAAAAAATTAAATGTCACAACAGGGTGTCAATACGATCACTGCATCGTTACATGAATCATTGAGGGATGTAGTATATAAAATGGGGTGACTTGTGTTTGGGGGGCTGTACTTGCACCTCAGGGACTTTACTAGTGTACCATGGCACCCTCAAACCATAACTGCAATATTCACACTATAATATAGGGCTCCTTTCCTTCAGAGCTTTCTACTGTGGCATCAAAGTAGTTCCTGATTACATGTTGGGTATTGGCATACTCATAAGAAATTGTAAACTGTGCGCTGCATATTTACCTATTAGATTTATTATTAAAAACTTGGGGCTTAAAAACATTTTAGTGCTAAAAATATAATTATTATTTCTTAACCTCCCAATAGTATATACTTTTGTGAGGCACATATGGTGTTAATATGCTTACTGCACCCCTAGATGAATTGATTGAGGGGTGTAGCTTGTAAAATATGGTCAATTATGAGGGAGTCTGCTTTTTTGGTACATTATGGGCTCTGCCAAAGTGAGATGATACCCTCACACTATTCCAGCCAAATCTGAACTCCAATATGATGCTACTTCCCTTCTAAGTTTTGTATTGTACCTCAAAAGTAGTTTTCGACCACATATGGAGCGCTATCTATTCCAGCCAATTTTGCACTACAAAAGTCCAGTAGATAGTATTTCACCACGTTTGAGGTATCGGTGTACTCATGAGAATTGCACAAAAAATTGTTCAGTTTGTTCTCTCCTGTTACGCTTGTGAAAATGAAAAAAATAGTGCAAAAGCAACATTTTTGTGAGAAAAATATGTTTCTATTTTCAATGCTCAACATAATAAAATTCTGTAACACACCTGTGGGTTCAAGGTGCTCACCAAAACACTAAATAAATTCCATATTCCATGAGGGATGTAGATTCTAAAATGGAGTCACTTTTGGGGGGTTTCTAATGTTTATCACATCAGGGGCATCTTGTATATATTCCATCCAATTTCGCACTCCAAAATTCAAATAGTTCTCCTTCCTTTCTGAGCCCTGGTGTGCACCTAAACAGTACCGCATATCGGCTATTGGTGTACTCAAGCGAATTTTCAGAATAAATAGATTGGTCCATTTTCTTTTGTTACCTATGTAAAAATGAAAAATTTAGGCCTAAAAAAACCATTTCTGCATGAAAAATTAAAATGTTATTTTGTGAAATTATTTGGCCCCCTTGAACTTTTCAGCCTTTTGCCACATTTCAGGCTTCAAACATAAAGATATAAATTCTACATTTTTGTGAAGAATCAACAATTGGGACACAATCGTTAAATGGAACACAATTTATTGCATATTTTAAACCTTTCTAACAAATAAGAAACTGAAAACTGAAAATATTCGGCCCCTTTACTTTCAGTGCAGCAAACTCACTCCAGATGTTCCGTGAGCATCTCTGAATGATCCAATGTTGTCCTAAATGATGGTAATGATAAATAGAATCCACCTGTGTGTAATCAAGTCTCTGTATAAATGCACCTGCTCTGTGATAGTCTCAGGGTTCTGTTTCAAGTGCAGAGAGCATCATGAAGACCAAGGAACACACCAGGCAGGTCCAAGATAATGTAGTGGCAAAGTTTAAAGCTGGAATTGGATACAAAAAGATTTCCCAAGTTTTAAACATCTCAAGGAGCACTGTGCAAGCAATCATATTGAAATGGAAGGAGTATCAGACCACTGCCAATCTACCAACACCCGGCTGTCCCTGTAAACTGTCATCTCGAACAAGGAGAAGACTGATCAGAGATGCAGCCAAAAGCCTCATGATCAGTCTGGATGAACTGCAGAGATCTACAGCTGAGGTGGGCGAGTCTGTCCATAGGACAACAATCAGTCGTACACTGCACAAAACTGGCCTTTATGGAAGAGTGGCAAGAAGAAAGCCATTTCTCAAAGATATTTCCAAAAAAGTCTCATTTGAAGTTTGCCACAAGCCACCTTGGAGACACCAAACATGTGGAATAAGGTGCTCTGGTCAGATGAAACCAAATCAAACTTTTTGGCCACAATGTTAAATGATATGTTTAGGGTAAAAGCAACACAGCTCATCACCCTCAAAACACCATCCCCACTGTCAAACATGGTGGTGGCAGCATCATGGTTTGGGCCTGCTTTTCTTCAGCAGGGACAGGGAAGATGGTTAAAATTGATGGGAAGATGAATGGAGCCAAATACAGGACCATTCTGGAAGAAAACCTGTTGGAGTCTGCAAAAGACCTGAGACTGGACGGAGATTTATCTTTCAACAAGACATGATCCCAAACATAAAGCAAAATCTACAATAGAATGGTACAAAAATAAATGTATCCAGGTGTTAGAATGGCCAAGTCAAAGTCCAGACCTGAATCCAATCGAGAATCTGTGGAAAGAGCTGAAAACTGCTGTTCATAAATGCTCTCCATCCAACCTCACTGAGCTCCAGCTGTTTTGCAAGGAAGAATGGGCAATACTTTCAGTCTCTCAATGTGCAAAACTGATAGAGATACCCCAAGCGACTTGCAGCTGTAATCGCAGCACAAGGTGGGGCTACAAAGTATTAACTCAAGGGGGCCGAATAATATTGCACACCTCACTTTTCAGTTTTGTATTTATTAAAAAAGTGTAATATATCCAATAAATTTCGTTCCACATCACGATTGTGTCCCACTTGTTGTTGATTCTTCACAAAAAAATTAGAATTTAAATCTTTATGTTTGAAGCCTGAAATGTGGCAAAATGTTGAAAAGTTCAAGGGGGCCAAATACTTTCACAAGGCACTATATGCATCACCAGAAACTATGTAAGGCTAGGGTCAGACTTGCGTCATGCATGTGCTAAATGCATGCGTTATTATCATGTGCAAATGTTGAAAAACGCATGCGTTAATGCACTCATAGGTTCCAATGCAAAAAACGCATTGCTAAAGTGCAATGTGTTTTGCGCTATGTGTTTTTGGTAGTGCACCCAAAAACGCAGTATGCAGCATTTTTGGGGCCGTTATTGAAAACGCACGTGTACATTTTTTTAACAAGGCAGTCTATGGGAAACGCATGCTTTAACGCATGGTACACATATGTACCATGCGTTAACGCATGTGTTAAAAATGAACACACATGTCATGGAAATGGAAAAAAAGGAAAAAAGCATCCTTTAATGCATCACTCAAACAGATGCAATATCCCAAATATAACCCTAGCCTAACACATAATACCTACATACAAAGATTGTAAAGATACATTCAAACATGTAATTGCAAGCAAAGAAAAATGTCTTTCTTTTTTACAGCAACATTTTCAATAAATAGATGCTTAGAATATAAGCTTGTACTTTCTTGAATTCATAAATGCTGCATAAGGAAAAAAGAGAAGAGGGAAATCAATATGAGTTTCAGCAAAATATTGCACAAAAGTAATCTCAATAATAATAAAGTAGATCGCTCTTCAGATTTAAACCTAAAGGGAAACTGGTCTCTAAACAAAGTATCCAGGACATTTGCCTTTCATGGAGTACTGACAACGAGTCCCCGCCACATCGCGGGCGATTAATCTTCTCATTGCTGCAAATACGTAGGTGTGAAGTGTCACCACCATACATGTCCATGAAATGCCTGGAAAGACCCGACAACAATCACTTAGGCTAGGGTCACATTTGCGTCATAACCCTAGCCTGGCGCATCCATCAAAAACTTAGTGCCTGGCAGGCATAGCGCATAGCGTTATCGGCAGGTAACACTATGCGCCGCCTGCCTGTGCATTGCTATTGTAACTTGAAGTGTACCGCAGCCGCCAGCTTCACTCCAAAGTCCCGGATATTCGCTTTTAATCAGCGCACAGCTAACACGGTCTGCAGCTTAATACAGGTAGCAAGATATACCACATAATTCCCAAAGCAATTGATGAATGATTTTAGATTAAAGATTCTTTTTTTTACCAGAAAGGAGAAAAATGAAGACTAGAGATGAGCGAGTACTAAAATGCTCGAGTGCTCGATGCTCGGGCCGAGCATCCCAAGATACTTGTGTACTCGGCCAGAGCACCGAGCCCAATGTAAGTCAATTAGTGGCAGGCTCCGCCCACAGACTTCCGACTATAAAACGAGTGTTTCTGGGAAAGGGCGGGAGGGGGGGCTTTTTCAAATCGCCGCAGCATACAACACCTTGCTGTGCCCCCCAGAGGGACCCTAACAATCAATTTGCTCTCTGTGAGGTGCCAGCTCACTGTGCACTGAAGGGAGCTGTGTATTTGTGTCAGATCAATAATTATTACCGAGGAGTCCGAGTATCTCGGCGGTACTCGGTGCTCGCAGAGCATCCCGAGTATCGGGATACTCGTGCGAGTAACGAGTAGCGCAGAGCATACTCGCTCTTCCCTAATGAAGACCTTTGCACAAATTTACAAACACGCAGGGTTTTATTACAGAGTTTTCAGAGCTGAAATTGAACGGAAACTCAACATTTTTTAGTAGTTTTGAGACTCCTAAACAACAGCCCAAAACTGCCTAAAAAGCTTCAAAAGAATGAACATATGCTTTTCTATATAATAATGTATAAGAAACTGACTGCAAGATTTCAGCTATATATCCTTGACTGTATCGTTTCAAAGGCATTGTTCACACACATGCGTTTTTTTGGCCACCTCTGCGTTTTTTGGGGTGTGAAAAAAAACGCAGGTGCGTTAACGCAGGGTACATGTGAGTGTACATGCGTTTTTCAGGGCCACTTGCGTTTTTGGGTGCTGGAAAAAAACGCAGGTGTGTTTCCCCAAAAACGCATTTGTTTTTTAACATGGGCCCCTATGGGAAACGCAGGCGTTAACGCAGGGCACATGCAGACACCTGCGTTAATGGTAGCGTTTTTGTAAAGAGGTCATCAAAAAGGAAAAATGTTTGTTTTTCCAATAGCACCCCCCCCCTACCTATATAGACAGGAAAATGTGAAAAAAAATTTTCATGATAGCACCCCCCCCTTGGTCGGCAGGAAAACGAAAAAAAAAAATCCTTCAGCAAAAACACAAATTTCTATGCCATGCGTTTTTAGTTATTTGGGTGTTTGGTGAAAAAATGACTAATTGCAAAAACGTTTTGAAAGCTTTCACACACACAAGGCACATATTTTGGCACTCTTAAAAAAACGCAAGTGGTTTTAGGAGTGCTAAAAAAAAAACGCAAATTGTGTGTGAACACGGCCAAAGAATAAGAAGCTTTAAAAGCCACCATGGACAGAGTTGCTTAGGAATATAGTTTAACAGGAGGGTCCCCAATCTCTCCCTGCAAGTATGTGTAAGGCTAGGGTCAGGTTCGCGCCATGCATCGGCTAAAAGCATGTTATTTTTATGTGCACATGTGTAAAAACGCATGCGTTAATGCACCCATATACTCCAATGCAAAAAACGCATTGCTAAAGTGCAATGCATTTGGTGCTATGCTTTTTTATGTAGCGCACATAAAAACATGGTCTGCAGCGTTTTTGGGCCTGTTATGGAAAACGCATGCTTTTTTTAACATGGGGGTCTATGGGAAACGCATGCATTAACGCATGGTAAATGTATGTACCATGCGTTAAAGCATGCGTTAAAAATGAACACACATGTCATGGGAATGGCAAGGGAAAAATAAGCATCCTTTAATGCATCTCTCAAATGGATGCAACATCCCAAATGTGACCCTAGCCTAAGGAGAGGCCAGATAGGGAGAAGCTGTCAGAGATCGGCATGTCTGACTAGTTTTCCACAGAGCTCTGGTACCACAGCATTTCACAGTCAAACATTCATAGGTCAAATCATGCCGCAAGAATCTGGTACCTGCTGCATGTGGACCCAGCAACATGTTTTAGCTGTCAGATCCCCTTTTATTTGTACACTATTCTTAACTTTTTTATGAACAAATCAGAAAACCTTGTTTTGTTTCTATCACAAGAAAAAGCAGTATGAAAGTAAAGTTATGTGTTTGATTATGTGCTGGATGTGGCTCTTTCACCAAAATCCAAAGCAGCTTCCATTGTTAATTATTAGTTGTTATTCCTTCTTTTAACTAGAGCTCTCTTTCCAGGGCATTTGAACAAGTGAATAATGATGTAGACATTGGCATTACACCAGCGTCTGGACTTCAGTCTCCTAGTATTCCACATTATAAGCTCTTTAATGAACAAAAGCAAACTAAATCAGCTCCCAACAGTAGGAGTCGAATGCTTACCACTCGCCAACTTGCTGCCGGAGAGTCTAGATCCCTAACTCGAGAAGTAAGTGTCTTACACCTCAGTCTAAAGGTTTATGTTATGTCCATTGATGTTTACTCCATTTTGTCTAACACCTCTGCAAAATTACAATGTGTGGCACGGTGACTCAGTGGTTAGCACTGCAGCCTTGCAGCGCTGAAGTCCTGGGTACAATTCCCACCAAGGATAACATCTGCAAGGACATTCTCCCCATGTTTGTGTGGGTTTCCTCTGGGCACTCTGGTTTCCTCCCACATTGCAAAGACATAGGCCCAGTTCACACCTGCGCTCTGGTGTGTTTGGCAGCATTGTGCTAGTGCCAGGAATAGCACAGTGCAAGCAAAATGAAACTGGTGAATACTCGCAGTGCAGAGTGCATTAGCTGGGAGGATTGATAAGTCTGCAGTCACATAGAGTGACTGCAGAATTATCAGTTTAGACCATACAACCCCTTTAGGAAATTGGGTAAAAAATAAAATAATAATAAAAAAAGTTAATTATATAAATTCATATCACACTCATTTTCCTACGTTAACAATAAAAATTGTTATTGGCGTGATTGTAAAAATTCAGTCTATCACATTATATAATTAATTCACCTGAATGGTAAGCACCGTAACATAAAGGAATCAAGACACCAGAGCTGAATTTTTTTGTACACCAAACTTCCAGAAAAAATTGCAATAAAAAGAGATCAAAACATTATATCTATTGAAAAAGATATAATTGCAAACAACTGCTTGCCACACAAAAAACAACACTCTCTCAGCCCCATTAAAAGAAAAAAAAAATTCTGGGTCTAAGAAAACGGTGAAACAAACATTTATTTATTTACTTTTTTTTTTTTTATATAATTCTGAACTTTTTTTTCATCACTTAAGTAAGAATAAAGCCTCTTATACAGGTGGCACTAAATTACTGTTTGTTTATTGTCCATAGGCTAGGGTCACACTCAGTGCTGCCTCCGCGGCAGCCGGATTGCGTTACAGCAGAGCTCAGCCTGTGGTAACCGCCAGCAGTATCGTTGGGAGCTTCGGGCGAACGCAGCCCTTAGTTACCCGATGTGTACAATAGTTACTGGCCACACACAAAACTGCCTGGACAGCGGTAATCCTGAGCGCATAGAAAAACATTGCCTGCTGATAGCTGTATACACAATGTAGAGTGCTGATAGTTGCATACACATTGGACACTGTTGATAGCTGTATACACAATGGACACTGCTGATAGCTGTATACACAATGAAGACTACTGATAGCTGTATACACAATGGACACTTCTGTTAGCTGTATACACAATGGACACTGCTGATAGCTATATACACAATGGACACTGATGATTGCTGTATACACAATGTAGAGTGCTGATAGCTGTATACACAATGGAGGGTGCTGATAGTTGTATACACAATAGACACAGGTGATAGCTGTATACACAATGGACACTGCTGATAGCTGTATACAAAATAGACACTGCTGATAGTTGTATACACAATGTAGAGTACTGATAGCTGTATACACAATGAAGAGTGCTGATAGTTGTATACACAATCGACACTGCTGATAGCTGTATACACAACGAACACTGCTGATAGCTGTATACACAATGGACACTACTGATAGCTGTATACACAATGGAGACTGCTGATAGCTGTATACACAATGGACACTGCTGATAGCTGTATACGCAATGGACACTTCTGATAGCTGTATAAACAATGGAGACTGCTATGGGCCGTATCCACATTTAAGATTTCTTTCTTGTATGCACAGCATTATACTGTGTATACAGGTCCATACTATATACATACAGTGTATAGACTACTAATGCAGCATGTGATGGGGACCTGTATGTGCAGTATAGTGCTGTGTACAGACAGACACAGATAGACAGACACTAGACACAAAGACATACATATGTCATGCTCACCACAATCACAGGACCTATGATGATGTCACATGGAGCGGAAACATCAGGGGTCACATGGTCAGCTCAAGGAGGGATCAGCTATATGATGAAGTTGGTGGGAGGGCCTGGGATCTGCACCTCTCGATCCTGATTGGAGTGAGTAGGGCCCTGCTTTGAGGAAAAGGTCCCGCCCCCTGCATGTCCATGGCCCTGCTCCCTGCATGTCCGCGGCCCTGCTCCCTGCATGTCCGTGGCCCTGCCCCCTGCTTGTCGGCTTGCTGGGCCCTCTGCTTCAGTGGACCACTGACAGGAATCATGGCAGTCACCCGCTGATGGCGGCCCTGATTTGCAGACTAGTTTGATGATGCCTTTGTAATATCTGTGCTTGCAAGCCTTCCATTTTGGCTGAAAAAAATGAAAAATTGGACGCCAGTGAATTGGTTAATGGGGTTTTAAAAAAAAGAAGGAAATCTCCCAGAGGATATTTTAATATGATGCTGGAAGCACTTTAGTCAAAGTGAACAGCAGCTTGAGCAGCCTCTTCTTCCTTCAGCACTCCTGGTATCGCCAATATTAGATCAGTTAGACATGGTGGTCAGCAGTGTGACCAGCCTCTTCTTAGCTCAACACTCCTGAAATCACCAGAATTAGATCAGAAAGACAGGATGGACAGCAGTGTGAGAAGTCTCTTCTTACGTTAGCACTCCTGGTATCCTGAGTATTAGATCAGAAAGACAGGATAAAGAGCAGATTGAGCAGCCTTTTCTTACCTCAATACCACTGCTATCTTTAGGATAAGATCAGAAAGACAGGAGGGAAAGCAGTGTGAGAAGCCTCTTCTTGCCTCAGCAAATCTGGTATTTCCAGTTTTTAGATTGGAAATACAGGATGGACAGCAGAGTGAACAGCTTCTTCTTACATCAACACTCCTGTTTTCTCCAGTATTAAAGTAGATAGGCAGGGTGGATAGCAGCATGAGAAGCCTTTTCTGAGTTTAGCTTCCCTGGTATCTTCAGTATTAGATAAGAAAAACATGTTGGACAGCAATTTGGAAAGCCTTTTCTTATCTCATTTGGTGACAATGTCCTGATGGAAATGGTTAATTTTTTCTTGGAAGTGGCCAGATCTCCAGTGCTGAGGTTGGTGATGGTGGCTTGTACTTTAGGGCTCATGAGGGAGTGTAAGGTTTCAAAGAGTTGTTTTTGATTGTCAGATAGTGATGTTATGAGGGTAGTGAAGTATGCTTGTTTGGCCAAATGGAGAGCAGTGGTATAAATTTTTAGCACAAATGTATGGTGGATAAAGTCTTTTGCTGAAAGTGAAGTTATCTACTGATACTCAGCAAATCTAGAGCACCACTGGAGAAAACATGATTACAGTGTGTACTAGTGTTGCTGTCCTCTGTGTCGGCGTGTTCTACATGTAGCAGGTGTTGCTCACTCCAGGGCATTTTCCAATGTTTTATTGGAATGTGACAATGGTAAGTCTTAACAATGGAGGGAGGAGATTGGAGCTAGGAATGACTGTAGATTGTTTATAAATTGCCAGGTATTGATAGTATGTAGATTTCTGTATGTGTGTTAAGTATGGTTGTCCTAAATAAGGTGACAATTTTTGACAAAGAAAGAAAGAAAGCTGCCTGTCTGAGAATGGGAGAGTGGACTTAGAAAAGTCTTCAAGAAAGTAGAGACGGCACTCACCCGTGTCTTGATCGGTGGTTTATTCAGGGAACATAGACATTCAGTGCAGGGAGGGGGGTAGGAGCTGCTGATGACGGCACCGTTTCGTGCTTATGCGCTTCCATGGGTCATAGGCCTATGACCCGTGGAAGCGCATAAGCGCGAAACGGTGCCGTCGTCAGCAGCTCCTACCCCCCTCCCTGCACTGAATGTCTATGTTCCCTGAATAAACCACCAATCAAGACACGGGTGAGTGCCGTCTCTACTTTCTTGAATACTTGGATCACTGTTATGCTTCAGAGACAGGCACCTCCTGTCGTACGCCTGATTGCTCCACAAGTTTATCCGCCCAAGCAGCTGCCGGCTTTGGTGCCCGTTTTCCTCCTGCATTTGCTTATGGACTTAGAAAAGTCATACACTGAGCAGAGCTGGGAAAAGACCGAGTCTAGCATATTCCTGTCTTTTTATGTAAAAGTGTTAATAAATTGTGAAAGGACGTTAGATAAAGAAGATGGGTGGCACATGGTAATACATGTGACGAATTTGCCACTGGACCTGGAAGCTCTCTTGTTCCCCCTATTATACTCATGCCATTCAGGGAACTACTTGAGGATATAAGAAGGACTGCAGATGCCATTTCAGTGCTGATTTATTAAGGCACCCTCAGTAATGTATATGCCTTCTAGCTCCAGGCCAGAAGTACATAAAATAACTGCCACCCCATCACTGATAGATCCTAAATAACACAAGCACCAATTGCTTCCAACAGTTTCTCGTTTGATATAAGCTCGGTCCATGAACAGGCTTATAGCGGGTCAGAAACCAACCAGGTAGCCCATAGCGTTCAATGAGCACACGGATGTGGGAACCCGTAATTGAGATAAAAGAGCAACCCAAGATTAAATGTATATATTTAATCGCTGTAGGGGCACACTAGTTATTATTTGCAGGTATTATAAAGATATTACAGATGTTACATTCAGTTATGCAAATGAAAGATAAATGGAAATACATACAGATTTGCAAGCAAATGTAATCAGTTACTGGTTCCTTGATGCTGGTGGTGGCTCAAGGAGGCAGTGTGGAGCCACCGGGTTCCCTTGGACATACTCTGCTGCATGATGTAATGGGGGTCCTCCTCAAAGTAATACATAAATCCAGCAGAAGTCGGGCATTCTTCTTCTGTAAATTGCCAGCCCCTCTCCTGCTCATGGGCTGCCCTGCAGTTCAGAACTATCTGGTTTGTGATATAAAATATTCAAAAGCTACTATGGGTCATAACTTTGCCTGGGAGCACCGTAGGTGAAAGATAATGCTCTCATATTTTTGGTTATGATTTTAGCTTTCCAATGGTAGGACACACTGCATGTCTGTGATCAACCCACTGGTCGATATTAATTTTTGGGTAGTTAGGTCACACAATAATGCAGAAATATGCATTATGGACCTATAGCTCTTTAGATGCCATAATTATTATTGTCATATTTAGGTGAGGGAGGTGTAGTGAAATATTAAGACTTATTTCCCTTGGCTCATGTATGTGTGTACTGTGTGTGAAGCTTTTGAAATCCCCTGGCAGAGGGCAATGAGTTCTCTCTGCAGATTCTTGTGGGGTCTTTCTTTTGTATAATTGTCTCCGGTCCCAAGGTGTCAACTAGCTCCATCTGCTAGGAAACCTTCATTGTTTGGCAACAGTTGGCCAGGAAATGAATGCCCTCAGGTTAATTAACAGATCCAGGAGATTGATTAACCCTCAGGCCAATGGATGGGGCTCCCTCCTTGGAGTGAAGGACAGTACTGATAGCTGGACAAAATGGCTGCTTTAGGAATATGGCTTGATATGTCAGAATATATCCCTTATTCTTTACAGATGTCAAATCATCAATAGGGATGTTAAAGAAGCCCAAGATGAGAGCTGGAATGCCACAGAATAGGAAGTGTGGGATCTAGGTAGTGATCCAGGAACTGGTTGGCTTTGCCTAGAGAGCAATACATAACAGTCACTCGCTGGAAGGTTTAATGTAATGTCCCCAAACACTGTTAACCTGCAGATAGATGATCAATCTGCAGGTTAATAGCATTTCAATTATTTTTTCTGATTTATTAATAGCATGGATACCTTAACAAAATGAACTGTATTCCTGTAGCCTGAATTGGCTTCAGTCACCTTTCAGTACACGTTGATATTAAGCTGGAGATACACCCAGACACTTTGATTGAAAACTTTTTCTGCACCGATTCAGGGCTAAGCAAACTGTCAAAGTGGTGTGTGTACTGCTTTCACTCACAGTATAGTCCAGTGAGAGAGGACTGGAGACATTCCGCTATGCCTCTGTCACTAAAGGTATCGTCGCACGTAACGATATCGTTGACGATATCTTTCAAAAGTCACGTGTTTCTGTGACGCTTGAACGATGTCGAAACGACCTCAAATCTATCGTTGGTCGCCCAGTGGACATGCAGCATCGCTGCGTGTGACACCGGGAGGCGACCGATTAGCCAGCTCCCAGTGCCTCTCTGCAAGCGCTGAGAGTTGGTATCCAAGGTAAACTGCGGGTAACTAGGCAGCGGGCGCTGCCTAGATACCCGATGTATACCTTGAATACCAGCCGGTGAGCGGAGCAGGCTGGTAACCAAGGTATACATCGGGTATATAGGCAGCGCGGGCTGCCTAGATACCCGCTGTTTACCTTGGAGACCAGCCTGCTCCCGCTTACCGCAGCCTGGTAGCGGGAGCAAGATATCATGGAACCGATATTTAAATCGTTTCCACAATGTCTCTGGTCCATTGATCGCTTGTGAGTCTGCCTGTGTGACAGCTCACCAGAGATCTGAACGATATTATTAGCGATCGGGCGTACATGTGATCGCTAACAAAATCGTTCATTGCATCGTTGCATGTGACGGCACCATAAAAGTTTGTGGTTCCTGAGAGGAATAAAGTTAATTTTCTCCTGCTAACCCTGCTTTTATTAAGGCTGCTGGACAGCATTAGAATGCTATTAACTTACAAATGAACTCTATATCTGTTGGTTAGTAGCATTTTGGGATATGACGTGTTCCCTTTGAGGACTTATACCTAATTAGGGTATAGTTAAACTCTGCAGACAAGTGCTATTTCTAGAAATACAGTATGAAGAGGAGTAGGATATAGAGGTATATTTTAATGCATATTAATCTTTTGGCCTTATAAAAATGTTTGGTGTATTTTTAATGCTCATTTTGCTCTGACCATGTCATAACCATATTTTTAATTACTATGCATTTTGACATTTTACCGTAGATTAATGAAGGTCTTAATGCTGCACCCCGCACATCAACGGAGAAGGAAGACTGCAGTCTTGTTCTGACGCCTCAGCAACTTCACCGCATACTTATCGGTAAGACTTGACACATAAAATATGTATGTGAAAGGCCTCGCACAATAATTGTTCTTTTCAGACTGTATTCAAACTTAAGATGTTCAGCTATATAATTAATGCTAGAGATAAATATATAAATGTGCAAAGAGGCAGACATCTCTGGAAATTAATATAAGAATGGCTTGAACTAGTTCGGCAGGTAGTGTATTTATTTTTTTCCCCAGACACTTAAATAAAAATGCAGTGGAGCTTATCAGAATTTAATTAAATTTGTCTTTTTGAAGTTTTTTACATTTTCTTGCACTTTTTTTTTTTTAACTCTTACAGGTCCTACTACAATAGACTTTGGCGAAGTCTGCATTCGCTCCACATCGGTTAAAGAAATGAATATCATAAATAGTCTGCCCACGTACATCTGGGTTCAGGTGGAGATTGATTGCGAAGAGCTGCAGCAAACCAGCCCACTTTCTCATGTTGTGCCGCCAATGTCAAAGACTGAGATCCCGGTTGTCTTTGAGACAAATACATTGGGGAAATTTAAAAAGTAAATACAATTATATATTTATTAAATATACATGGTATTTTATTATGTTATGCCTACTACAAAAAGACACATTTCAATTGAAAGTGAAATTGCACAGACATCATATCATGCTTAATTAGGGATGGGCGAATTCTGAAATACTCGGACTCGCTGGACTCTAACAAGTCCGGGTCCGAGACGCGGTACTCGTTGCGAGTCCAGCGAGTCCGAGTAGTAACCTGTACTTTTGCAGTGTATCTATACAGATACACTACAAAAGTACCCTAAAAGTTAATGTAAGGGGTTAAAAACAATAAACATTAATACTCACCTCCTGTACTCCTGGACCGGGACCGGTACCGAAGACCTCTGGCTGCTACAGGACTTCTGAGACCACCGGGAGAAGATGGGGAAAAAGACCTTGCAGTTCAGCCAATCAGCATTCGGCTAGCGGTCACATGGTTGTGACGCGGCTGCACTGCTATCACATGACAAACCCATGTGACCGCTAGCCAAATGCTGATTGGCTGAACTGCAAGGTCTTTTTCCCATCTTCTCCCGGTGGTCTCAGAGGTCCTGTAGCAGCCAGAGGTCTTCGGTACCGGTCCCGGTCCAGGAGTACAGGAGGTGAGTATTAATGTTTATTGTTTTTAACCCCTTACATTAACTTTTAGGCTACTTTTGAAGTGTATCTGTATAGATACACTGCAAAAGTACAGGGACTCGCTACCCCCGAGTAATTCCTAAGGAAACTCGGCGAGTAGCGAGTCCCCCGAGTCCGCTACTATTCGGTCGAGTCCCGAATAGTAACGAGGAATTCGCCCATCCCTATGCTTAATGAGTTCATGTTCATTAGCAGAACTGATGCAGTTAGCAATCTAGATTTGGCTAGGGCCACACTTAAGAGGTCACCCACATTAGCCGGAAGATGTTACTGCAGAGCCCAGCCTGCTGTAACGCTCACCGCTAACATCGGGTGCTTCCTGTGAATGCTGCACCATTGAAACCTGCTGTTTACTATGGATACAGCTTTACAGAAAACCCCAGGCAGTATCCCTGCCAGTATCCCTGTGCGTCCTGGATAAGTGCACTGCCTGGGGCTTCCTGTGAAGCTGTATCCATAGTAAACAGCGGGTTTCTATGGTGCAGCATTCACAGGAAGCACCCGACGTTAGTGGTGAGGGTTAAAGCAGGCTGGACTCTGCAGTAACGTTATCCGGCTAACTTGGATGACCTCTTAAGTGTGGCCCTAGCCTTTGCTGTCAAAGCACAAACAGAATACTGAGCAATAATATGAAAGTTGCACCAGCAAGATTTCACATTCCTAAAGATTTGTAAAAGAAGTTAAAAAGCATTTTAACCTGATAAAGTAGAAACATCATAAATTTACTAAGGGCCTTTTCACTTCTGCATTTTCCCTGCATTTGGCTGCATTTGCATTTCCATTGCGTTTTTACTGCAAAACGCAATGGAAACGCATCCAAAAACGCACCCATTGGTTTCAATGCAAAATGCATTGAAAATGCAATTGAAAACGCATGTCATTTTCAGAAAACGCAAAACACATGCGTTTTTGCAAACGCAGCCCAAAACGCTGCATGCAGTGCAAAAACGCATAGAAACACAAATTCAACAAAACGCAGCCTACCTTAGATGTGAACTAAGCGTAAGGCTTTTTTGTGAGATTTAAATCCTTTATCTTTTAAATTTACATCTTATTTTTAAAGCTCTTACTCCTGTAATTTAACAGGTGCTAGTTCAGTGCCCACTTGTCAGTATCCTGGGTAGAAGACAGAAGCAGTTTCTAAGCTTCTATTTCACTACTGGCTATATAGCAGTTCTTAAAGGAATATTTCCACCCTACAAGATACATTTAATTAAGCAGAATATGTGTAAATATATATTTTTGTTAATTACAGCTATTAAAAATTATGCTCTGTTCACAAAAATTACCAACTTTTCATTTTCTGGAGAAGGCCCCTGGCATTTTGTCAGTATCTTTTATCCGTCCATCAAAGTGGTTGCGCATGTACTGTTACTTTCATCTTACAAAGTAGTTCCACTAACGCACAAAACACATGTGGATGCTCCCTCTACTTACACAGTTCTGACAGCGCACACAGGATCCATAATGGTGGGAAGCATGTGCAGTGATTGCAGACGCACTCCCCGCTATCTGCAATGTTTCCTAATGCGCAGGGTAAAAACGCATGCGTTTCTACTGTGACTGCATTTGAGATTGTGTTTTCAATACGTTTGCAATGCGTTTCCCATATAAGTCTATGGGATGCGTTCAGCTGTGTTAACACTAGTGTTTGATAGCGTTAACGCAGTGCAAAACGCATTGCAGCCAAACGCAGGGCAATGTGTTTGATGTGAACTTAGTGTAAAACTTAGAGCAAAACTTTTTCTTTCTCTGAATTGCTACTGTACTGTTACCAAATAAATCACCATTGATTCATGTACCTTCTAACTGTGTGAAACTCAGACTTTACATCACAAGTTCTCAATACAGTTCTAGTAGAGTCAGAATGAGGCATTTATAGCGTTGTCTTAATTTATGACGTCAGGGACTCTTCATAAAACACTGGAGTTGACAGCTGGTCACAAATCCCCAGAGATTGACTGGAACAGCGGCAATAGAAGATAAAGCCACCGGAAGGTGAGTACAGTGTGTTGTGAAAGTATTTGGCCCCTCTGAACTTTTCAACCTTTTGCCAAATTTCAGGCTTTAAACATAAAAATATCAATTCTAATTTTTTTGTGACGAATCAACAAGTGAGACACAATCGTGAAGTGGAATGAAATTTATTGCATATTTTAAACTTTTTTAACAAATAAAAAACGAAAAAGTGGGGCGTGCTATATAATTCGGCCCCTTTAATTTCAGTGCAGCAAACTCACTCCAGAAGTTCAGTGAGGATCTCTGAATGATCCAATATTGTCCTAAATGACTGGTAATGATAAATAGAATCCACCTGTGTGTAATCAAGTCTCCATATAAATGCACCTGATCTGTGATAGTCTCAGGTTCTGTTTCAAGTGCAGAGAGCAACACGAAGACCGAGAAACACACCAGGCAGGTCCGAGATACTGTTGTGGCTAAGTTTAAAGCCGGATTTGGATACAAAAAGATTTCCCAAGTTTTAAACATCTCAAGGAGCACTGTGCAAGCCATCATATTGAAATGGAAGGAATATCAAACCACTGCAAATCTACCAAGACCCGGCTGTCCCTCTAAACTTTCATTTCGAACAAGAAGATGACTGATCAGAGATGCAGCCAAAAGGCCCATGATCAGTCTGGATAAACTGCAGAGATCTACAGTTGATGTGGGATAATCTGTCCATAGGACAACAATCAGTCGTACACTACACAAATCTGGGCTTTATGGAAGAGTGTTGAGAAGAAAGCCATTTCTCAAAGATATCCATAAAAAGTCTCGTTTGAAGTTTGCCACAAGCCACCTGGGAGACACACCAAACATGTGGAATAAGGTGCTCTAGTCAGATGAAAACAAAAGCAAACTTTTTGGCCACATTGCAAAATGATATGTTTGGCATAAAAGCAACACATGTCATCACCCTCAAAACACCATCCCCACTGTCAAACATGGTGGTGGCAACATCATGGTTTGGGCCTGCTTCTCTTCAGCAGGGACTGGGAGGATGGTTAAAATTGATGGGAAGATGGATGGAGCCAAATACAGGACCATTCTGGAAGAAAACCTGTTGGAGTCTGCAAAAAACCTGAGACTGGGACAGAGATTAATCTTCCAACAAGACAATGATCCCAAACATAAAGCAAAATCTACAATGGAATGGTTCAAAAACAAATGTATCCACGTGTTAGAATGTCAAAGTCCAGACATGAATCCAATCGAGAATCTGTGGAAAGAGCTGAAAACTGCTGTTCACAAACGCTCTCCATCCAACCTCACTGAGCTCGAGCTGTTTTGCAAGGAAGAATGGGCAAGAATTTCAGTCTCTTGATGTGCAAAACTGATAGAGACATACCCCAAGCGACTTGCAGCAAAAGGTGGTACTACAAAGTATTAACTCTAGGGGCCGAATAATATTGCAGTCCCCACTTTTCAGTTTTTTATTTATTAAAAAAGTTTAAAATATCCTATGAATTTCGTTCCACTTCACGATTGTGTCCCACTTGTTGTTGATTCTTCACCAAAAATTTTTAATTTATATCTGTATGTTTGAAGCCTGAAAAGTGAAAAAAGGATGAAAAGTTCAAGGGGGCCGAATACTTTAACAAGACACTGTATAATACAGGGGTCTTAAAGCACAACTTCAGCAGTGCAATAAAAAGCAAAATGCTGGAATGGTGTTTTAACATCTTAGCTGACTATTGCACCCCTAGGAATAACCTTTTGACAACTGTCAGCATTTTAGTTAGTACTGCAGGCATCACCAGGACTTATATCCTCATTAATAATAGAAGGGGTCTTTAAAGACATTTGTTCGTCTGCCTCCTTTATGGGCTGGCTTGGTCTCTAGATGCAATGCTGTGTGACCCCAAGGCTCTACAGTGAGGACAAATGCGGTACAAATAATAAAGATATAGTGTATATGAACAGACTGTTTTTCCCAGAACGATAAGACATTAAACCAACGAGCATGTTTTATGCATTTCTACCATAATGCTGACTGTTCTTATATTATTACTATCCTTGTAAAGCCAAACAGACAGAATAAAACACATTGCAATGATTATGACTTGCAGGTCAATTTCCTACTCTGTGAATAACAAGCACATCGGACACGTCTTAGTAACTGCGAATGCAGTTCCCATTGCCCTTGAGCTGTCTTCTCACGAGCTGGTTCTGAAGCCCAACAACGACTTCTTAGCCGAGACAGGATTTAGATCGTCCATAAGATTGTATAATCGCAGGAATCATGCGGCTGAATTTAGCTGGAAGCCAATCATAACAGAAAAGGGAATTGCTTTTTCAATACGTCCTGCGAGAGGTAAAGAAGACAGATGGTTACTGTTCACAAATGATAGTTGTTATAATAGAAGCAGATGTAAATCTATGTATGAACCGACTTTGATAGGATCATACTGTATTTATGCTCCAAGAATGAATTCCAACATTCTTACAGTATTCACAGTTATACTTATTATTCCATTATTTATCATTGTTTTGGTTTATTACTATATAGTGTCTCATTTTGTAGCCTGAAGCAGATTATACATAAGATATAGACAGAAAAAATAATGCAGAGATTGCTACTTTTGCATTCTTGGTCTTGAAAGTGTGCATTTTTAATGTCCTTCACTGCATATATTGCATAGAGAAATATACCCTAATGTACAATTCAGTCTAAAAACAGATTTTCCACTTATAGCTAGAGAATACATCATTTAAAGTGAGCATCTAGGTATGTAAATCGCAGGTGGAGGAGCTATTAGTAAGTAATGATCTATGAATACACATGTGAGAAGTGACAAGTAAATTAGATGCATACTATAGAGGAAGAGCCACATTCATTTTTAACACAAAAGATAATCAAATTCTGGATGTATATTGTTCCCAAACTCAATCATGTTCTTTGGGTCATATATGAGCTGACATAAGCCTGTTTTTGAAAAGCCAAATATATCTTGTACAGTTTTTAAAAGACCTGTTGCCAGGTTTTTGCTACCATATCTGAGATCAGAATAATGTAAGAATGAGACCCTGATTCCAATGATGTATCACTTATGAAGGGCCTGTCAAGGGCGACACCCCGCGTATGGCGAAGGCTACATACTGCCCCTATGTCGCCTCATGTAAAGAGGCGATGTCGGCGCCGCCGGGAGGTCGCCTGGTTTCAGAGCAGTGCTCTGAAACCAGGCGGCCGATCTGGGGCGATGTGCACACATCGCCCCATGTAACCATATGCTCCCATTGTCCTTCATCGCCGCTGGGTTTTCAGACACCCCGGCGGCGATGCCGCCTGACAGCTCGCCGGCGCGGGGCTGGAGATGTTGCCCCGTGTAAATGGGGGGTGGCGACGCTGGCGGGGCGCCAAAAACGTGCGCGCACCCTCCAGTCGCCGCCGACATCCCCAGCCCCGTCGCCCCGTGTGATGGTACCTTTAGTTTACTGGGTGCAGCAATTGTCACACAATCAGAGTTTTTAGATGTAGCATGTAGTAGAGCTCCGAAAGTTAACCCCACCCACTCCACAGCTCTCTGTGTACATTATATAGTAACAATGAGCTGCTTATCAGAGGAGGGGACGTGGTGGGATCAGGTCTCACTTGAGAAGTTTACAGTAAAAAAGGTAATCGCACTGCACCCTTGTAGTTTTTGGACATGCGGAATATATGACATCTTAGGAAAATGATCTGACACTCAAATAATATCCAATTCATTTCTGTACGTTTCAGCTCTAGCACAAGCCTTCAACAAAAGCTGGCTTGAGCTGCAGTCCGGGCCGTGATCATTTTCTGGTGATAAAGCAGTCATTGTACATTTTCTACATGTTTTCAGGACTTTTTAATGTGTTTTTTCTATGATTTCTTCATGCATTTTGGGGTGGAAAACTATATAAAAAATGCTGCATGAATTGGTATACTGCATATTTATTTCTGCACCAAATCTAAAAGAGGAAAAAAGGCAATATGTGCACAAAACCTCAGGTTTCTCATTGACTTTTCTGGCACAAGGATTTGCTTGCAGTTTTGTGACAAAACTGCACTCAAAAACACATGAAAAATGCAATAAAAAACGAATGAAAACTTAAATCATACCATATTAAACTACTCATATAAAGCCTCCCAGGGACCCTAGGGTAATACAGGAACTTTTTAGATGTTGTCGCCCTACTTACCAATGTGACACATTAAGGCCTCATTCACTCCGTTTGTTATTGATCTGTATTTGGTGCAGTTTCTGCACCAAAATCGATCCTGTTTTTGCAAAAAAAGCATCACAATGCATCATCGTTTATGCTGCTTTTTTGCTCTGTTTTTGGGGGGGACAGGTTGAGAATCAAAAAGACAGACAAAAGACGCACACTTTCATACCCTCATCCTCCCCATGGTGAGCTCCGGTGATGTCTTCCTTCCAGGCACCGGCAGGACCTGTAGGTAGTACGAGTACTTACAGGACATTGGCCATTTGACTCTCAGGCTGAATCACATAGGCAGTTCCTTTCAGTACCGTACCCATAGGTCCTGCTGGTGCCCAGAAGGAAGACATCAATGGGAATCACCGTAGGATTGCCGGGCAGGGTAAGTAATTTGATATTAGTAGTGCAGAAAGTGCACCAGAAAAACAGAGCAATAATTGACATGCTCATTATTTCCTGGATGCTGCTTTCCGCATCACTAACACAGCAGTCAAAAACGCTGATGTCTGCACAGCAAATTAAACATCCCATTCTCTTTGCTGGCAGACGCAGGGACTGATCCATTTTAGGTGCACTTTTAAAAGAAAATGCAGCACCAAAACCGGATCAAAAACATCCAGTGTGAACATAGCCTAACAGTTCCTACATCTGGCATTTTTTTAGTGTGTATTTTTGTTTTATATTTTTGTTACTAATCATCCACATTGAGCCATTGCTCAAATTTTACAGTCATATGGATAGAAGTTTGGTGTTTCTGTTCATCTAAAGTTCTGCTCCAGTCCGATTTTGAGCCATAAATGTGATTTTTCTTTTGATATTTTTTCCTAAATGTTTTCACAACGGGCCAGATGCAGGTTTTCAGTAAATTCAGTAAATGAGCATGGCAGTATAATTTCAATTTCTTCCATATTAGTTCAGATTTTATGAGCTTATATTTCTTCTATTACTGTTTAATGATAATCAGGACTAGATTGAAGTCTCTTTGTGATTGGCTCTTGTCAGGCATTGTTGATGCATATGAAGACCTTGAATGCGAAGTTGTATGGCATCCAGGATTCAGCTCACCAGACATAGGCGAATTCAATCTGTGTGTGCAGCAGCGAAATACACACAAGCTAAAATGCATTGCAGAGGTAATCATGGATCGTATACTACCTTAGCTTACAGTAAGAAAGGATTGCCTGAAAATGGTCATTTGGAGAACAAAGGCCTAGAATGACAAAGATAATCTAAAGATTTTTCATTCATTTACAGCTTGGATCGACAAATGTCCAGTTTACTGAGCAAAGGATTCTTTTCCATAATGCTCCACTTGGCCTTTCGACCTTTAAGACGGCCATTATTCAGAACACTGGAATGAACCACGCATACTTTCAGGTAACCATTGCATATATACAGGTGAATCCAGCTGAAGATTCACCATTGTGTCAGCATGTATTCAGGTTAAACATAGAGGGGCCGACTCATCAAGCATTCTAATGCGAAATGAAATATCACAATATTTACCGTGCATTTTGAGATTTTTTGGTAATTTTTTGGCGATCCAGCCAGCGCTGCCCGAGTGGCCAGAACATACGTCCGTCCTAAAGGGAATCTGTTGCCAAGTTTTTCTTCTCCATCTGAGAGCAGAATAATGTAAAGGCAGAAATAATCATTCCATATGTAAAACCTTGAGGTTCTTGCTGACATTTGCTAAAGTCACTTGGTTGTTGTAGATCTACCAATTCTCTGAATGCGGAGCTCAATATAACCCACTCACACCACTGATCGACAGCTTTCAGTGTACACACTTCTGCATGGACAGAAAGCTGTATACAGGATATCACAAAAGTGAGTACACTCCTCACATATTTGTAAATATTTTGTTATATAATTTCATGTGACAACACTAAAGATATGACACTGTTGATACAATGTAAAGTAGTCAGCTTGTATAAACAGTGTAACTTTGGTGTGTCCTCTAAATAACTCAACACTCAGCTATTAATGTCTAAACCGCTGGCAACAAAAGTGGAAATGGTCAATTGGGCCCAATTAGTCATTTTACCTCCCCGGTGTCATGTGACTCATTGGTGGTGCAAGGTACACTCAGGTCTGGTCGGAGCCGTCTGGAGGGCCCAGGTCACACCGGTAAACTGGAATCGAGGCGGTTTGATCAGGTTTATCCCAAACCGCAGACCAGCGCATTGTTGGCCTTCATAAGGGAGCCACAGCACCCACCAAGAAGCCTAACTTCTGTCCCGCAGCTAGGTCCAAGATTCCAAGAGGTGACAGTGACTTAAGGCAACAGACCTGGGATCTAGTAACCAAACTTCAGCGTGGGAGGGCAGAGAGCCATCGAGAGACACCTCTGACGGACTCTATGGTGAATCCTAAAATCTGTAGCTATAATCCCCAGTGAGCCAGACTGTACCCTGTACCTTATACATCTAGTACCAGTAAAAGAACTGTTTGAGCTGATTTGGTCTCTGGCTTCATTTAATCTGTCACCCGAAAGGCCTCTGCAGCACTTCAGAGATTGGGACTACGACTCCCCTCATCCACCCCAACGCCTGAGGTAAAACTCCACCTGTGGGGAGCTGTACTACCTCTGCTGCACCACACCATCACCTCAGCGCCTGGCTGCAGCGCTGGTAACCGCTTACCAGACACCACAGGTGGCGTCACGTATAATCTCCCATCATCATCCTCATCAGCCATTGAGTGCCCAGGTCACAGAACCAGGACCCGACCAGCCATGATCTCCACCAAAGCCACGTCCCGGTATCCGAGTAACCCCTTCCTTGACAGCCCGACTCCTACAGTCAAGCATGCTGGTGGGAGTGTCATGGTGTGGGGCTGCAGGAGTGTTTCCGGCTCTCGAAAGATACAGTTCATTGAGGGAACCAAGAATTGCCAACAAGTACTGTGAACATGATCCTTTCCCTTCAGGAACTGGTCCAGGGCAGCATTCCAACATGATAATGACCCCAAACACACATCCAAGACGACCACTGTCTTACTAAATCAATTTAGAGTTAATCTGCTGGACTAGCCAAGCATAACTCATTACCTAAACCCTATTGAGCATCTCGGGGCATCCTCAAATGGAAGATGGAGCCACCAGCTCCGTGATGTCATCATTGAGGATGATAGAGGATTCTAGGTGTTCCTATGAAGTTCTAGTGAACTGCATGCTGAAGAGAGTTAGGCAGTGAGTGAAAATAGTGGTGACCACACAAAATATTGACACTTTGGGAACAATTTGGTTATTTTCACTTAGCGGTTTTGTCATTGGTTTAGACATTAATGTCTGTCTGTTGAATTATTTAGAGGACATACACTGTTATACATCTGTACAATAACTACTTTACATTGTATCAAAGTGTCATATTCAAATTTTTGTCTATGAAAATATAGAATAAACTATTTACAAAAATGTGGGGGGGGGTGTACTCGCTCTCATCATATATTGTGTGTATATATGTATACTAGAGTGATTATTATTATATTTATTCAGGTTACCTGGGTGATAATACCTTTTCCATTAGATTTTGCCATTTTTCATACAGATATATTACCGTAGCAATTTTCTGTTTCTTTTCCCTTACAGGTGGTAGATATTAGTCCTTTGCCTGGCATGACAATTACGCCATCACAGGGAGTAATCCCTGTTGGAGGCCATGCTGCACTCTCAATCCTCTTCATACCAAGGACAGTCATGAAATTTGACACTAGGATTGAGGTAAATATGTATTGCATATGGTGGTAAGACATATTGACCCTTTTTTTAGAATCAGTCAGTTTTTTTCTTGGTTTAAATCTAAATTAAGCATTATAATTATATAAATTTATAATATAAATGTTTTTATATTGGTGGCTGGCCTGAGGGTGGTAAATGCTAGGTTCAATTCTAGTCTAAGTCATTGCAGTATACTTATAATAATAATAATTTTTATTTATATAGCACCATCATATTCTGCAGCACTTTACAATGCAGAGGGTATACGATACATCACAATACAGCACAAAACAATACTATATAATAATATAATACAATATAATAATATGATAAAATACAATACAGACAATATGAGACAATAACAAAAAAAAAAATTCTGAAACCATGAGGAGTGAGGTCCCTGCTCGCCAGCTTACAATGTATGAGGAAGCAGGGGAGGCACAAAAGGTAAATGGTAAAAAGTGCCATCATACAGTATATGGTCCAGCCATCAGTATAATAAATAGGGGATTCACATAATGCCGCATGAACCCGGTCACCAGCCGGGATCTGTACAAGTGCAGTAAAGTGCTATATTGTGCATGGGGCAGTAGAAAGATGACAGAAGAGGCCAGATTTGGAGAATTTGTCACATACCAGCTTCTCAGCACGTGCCTTGAGGTTGCACCTGCAAGGGTTAATCTATCTCCTCTCACTCAATGCAGCACTCAGCCTCTGAACTATGCTGAAAGGGAGCATAAGTTACACTCCGACACAGACCATGCACCCTGCTTCCACACAGCTGCCACCACTCACCGAATATGGGGCTATGAGTCCCCCTGAACTAAGACTATCAGACAATGAACAGGATCATGCACTTCTTTTTAAGTGGAAGAAATTGCACAATTGGTGGCTGACTAAGGCTGGCTTCAGACTTGCGGACCCTCCGTAGCGTTCTGCGGAGGGGATTCGCAAGCTGACCGCAGCCCCTATGTTTATAATGAGAACGCACGGTGCTGCGCAGGTCTGCGCATGACCGTGCGCTCCCATTCACTGCAATATGTGACTTGTACGCAGGTGAATGCCCGCCACAAATCACACACTCTCGTCTGCACCAGGAACGCAACATGGTCCGTTCCTGGTGCGGACGAGAGTGTGTGATTGTGTGTGATTTGTGCGCGGGGCATCCGTCTGCGTACAAATCACATATTGCAGTGAATGGGAGTACACGGTCATGCGCAGACCTGCACAGCACCATGCGTTCTCATTATAAACATAGGGGCTGCGGTCAGCTTGCGGATCTCCTCCGCAGGACGCTACGGAGGGTCCTGCAAGTCTGAAGCCAGCCTAAATACTTTTTTACCCAATGTAAGATGCACCTAGATGATCCACAGTAAACTGCGTCTAAGGAGACCAATTTCACACAATATATATGCTTAGAGATGCATTCAGGTGTGAAGCAGAGGTGAGGGGCCCCTACACATTTTGATCAGTTAATCAAAGCTACGTCAGATGCAGGCTACCCTAAGCAGGGTAAACAAGCAGGTTATAATGAAAAGTGGGGAGGGGGATGTGCAGTGGTCAATTATAAGATGGGTAAAACAAAAATTTAAAGTTTGGGGTCCGTACCGAACCCTTAATGTTTGGGCATGGACCCCATAATCGGACTTTCCTAAGAAGTTCATGTTACTGTTTGGGTTCGGTTGGGGGCTGTAACAATAAACAAAACAATGATTAAACAACTTACCGGGTCCGCTCACTTGGATAGAAGCAGCAGAGGCCAGGGAATCCTGGGTAATAGTTCAAGCATACATATGGTTGCAGAGGTGGCACAGTTCACTTTTTGGAGATCTCCTAATAGAACATATTGGTCAATTTTACTCCTTAGAGCACCTTCCAGTATCAAATGTTTGTTCATTGTATTCCTGTATATAATCCCTAAAGCAATATACACTTTTCAGCATATCATAAAAGTACTGCATACATTTTCATGTGATTTTTGTTATATTTAATCCAGCCTCTGATTAATATTCATTATTCTTTCCTGTCAAGGTTTCAGTGCGTAATGCAAGGACCTTAGAGTTAAGAATTGGAGGACTGGTTGTGCCATCAGAAGTAGACATTTCTGTAGTAAGTAGGAGATTTGCACCTATTTATTGTGACATGTATTGGACATTAACTAAAATCCTTTCAGGCATTTGTTATAGTTTGGCCCAATAATAAAGTGTGATGTATTGTTGGAGAAATAACACAATGAAGCGCATTTCACTCTGATTGCTCGAGACAAAGAAATGCATTTGTACATAATTCTGTGTTCAAAGGAATTTACCTGAAATTGTGCCTGTTCCTCATGGATAACCCCGAGTATTCACCAGTAAAGTATTGTACGGTCTGAAAAGAGACAATTTGTAGAGCTGCATTGTTAACATCTAAATAACTTGTCAGGTTACAAGAGTAATGCTTAGGACGAAATACTAAGCCCCAAGCCAGATATACAGCACTGCTCAGAAGAAAGGTGAAACCTGAAAAAGTGTAATGATCAACAAGAAAAAATGACATAAAAATCATGATTTTGTAGGAACTTGAGAAATATATACAGGACATATATGAAATCAGCAATTCAAACAAACAATCCCTGCCTCCTTATTGAGGAAATGGTACATTTAAGGTTACAGACTGAAGTCAAGCCTTGTGTTAAAGGGAATGTGTCACCACTGTGATATTTATTTTTAATTAAAACCAGATACGAAAACATTATTTTTGTTCTCCTCTTCATTTTCTCATTTATTTATTTTTTAATTTTCTGGACATAATTAGGGATTGGATCTGTATACCCCAATTCATAGATTTTTGCAAAAGGATTTTTTCCACAAAGTTAATTTCAAAGTTGATTCTAATCAAAAGATTTTGGAAAAATAATAATTTTCACTATTGGATGTATAAAAAAATATTTCAGTGCTTAGATAATTTTCTATAGGTGTCCCTGTTATGTACTGTGCAATGGATACGTCTGACCGTACAGGGACATGTTCTGATCATACCACATCTACTGTGCTGAGATAATCTTATATATGTGTCCCTGCTATGTACTGTGTAATGTCTGTGTCTGACCGTATAGGGACATGGTCTGATCATACCACATCTCTTGTGCTGAGATAATGTTATATATATGTCCCTGCTATGTACTGTGTAATGGATGTCTCTGACTGTACAGGGACATGTTCTGATCATACCACATCTCCTGTGCTGAGATAATCTTATATATGTGTCCCTGTTATGTACTGTGTAATGGATACGTCTGACCATACAGGGACATGGTCTGATCATACCACATCTCCTGCGCTGAGATAATATTATATATCTGTCCCTGTTATGTACTGAGTAATGGATGTGTCTGACCGCACAGGGACATGGTTTGACCATACCACATCTCCTGGGCTGAGATAATATTATATATCTGTCCCTGCTATGTACTGTGTATTGGATGTGTCTGACTGTACAGTTACATGGTCTGACCATACCACATCTCCAGTCCTGAGATAATCTTATATATGTGTTCCTGTTATATACTGTGTAATGGATGTGTTTGACTGTACAGGGACATGATCTGATCGTGTTCTCATCATACCACATCTCCTGGGCAGTGGAGGATGCAAAAGAGTATACAGACATTACAGCACAGGTTCATAGATGATTTTTTTTTTTAGGTAAAACATTTCTCTGCCTGTTTTTAAAAAACCTTGTACCTCAAAGAAAGAATACTTTGTGATCCATGCTGTAATGTCTGTATGCTATTTTACTTCCTACCCAACCCAGTAGGTGTGGTATGATCAGATCATGTCCCTGTGAGGTCAGGCATAGACATTACACAGTACATATATGAATATCTTCATAGCATTAGCGCCTTTCTGTAACCCTACAGATTCTAGGGAGCGCTAGTCCATGGACAAAGACTAAGTCGTCCTAATAATACCAATTAAAGAGGGAAAAATATGACCATAACAGTCTTATATTGCAACAGTGAAAAATTTATTAAAACATGATGGACGGACATACAAACAGGTTCAACAACCCATGGTGGGTGGGCCCCTCAGGAGTTCCTGGTAGTTAAATATATGTATACAATACAAAGTACAATAGAAGCTGAGGTGGTATTCAGAGGCACAGAAAATATAGATGCTACATGCACATAATTGTGCATTGATGTTATATGCAAAATGAAACACTCCGTAGTACATCAGGTACAGAGGTAAAATAATGTGCACAAGTAGCTCAATTACATATACATCATCCACAACTTTCCCAAATAAGAAAACTGCAGCTGAGCCAGGGCACAATGTGAACGGGTGTGTAAGACACGTTCACTCACACCAAATATATAGATCACAGAAAAAAACAGTATAACAAAACGTGTGGAAGTACTCTGCTATAATAAATAGTAATAAAAAGCAAGTGCTAGTAAAAAACAGTATAAAAACAGGGTACTTAGTTAATACGTTTTTGCAAAAAAGTACGTAAGCCGTTCTACGTCTTCAACGTGACCCATATCAGAACGGTCCTATCTAAACTAATTTAAAACCTGATCCTGTATAGTATACCTCATGGATGCAGGGTGAAGAAAGGCCAGAGTCCAATATGGACACAGAGTAGCAGATGGCTTCTGTGCCTGGCTCAGAATGGGGGGTGGGTGGGGCACTCCCTGTCTTACTAAAAGACTGAATAATGAGAAAACTGCAGCTGAGCCAGGGCACAATGTGAACGGGTGTGTAAGACACGTTCACTCACACCAAATATATAGATCACAGAAAAAAACAGTATAACAAAACGTGTGGAAGTACTCTGCTATAATAAATAGTAATAAAAAGCAAGTGCTAGTAAAAAACAGTATAAAAACAGGGTACTTAGTTAATACGTTTTTGCAAAAAAGTACGTAAGCCGTTCTACGTCTTCAACGTGACCCATATCAGAACGGTCCTATCTAAACTAATTTAAAACCTCATCCTGTATAGTATACCTCATGGATGCAGGGTGAAGAAAGGCCAGAGTCCAATATGGACACAGAGTAGCAGATGGCTTCTGTGCCTGGCTCAGAATGGGGGGTGGGTGGGGCACTCCCTGTCTTACTAAAAGACTGAATAATGAGAAAACTGCAGCTGAGCCAGGGCACAATGTGAACGGGTGTGTAAGACACGTTCACTCACACCAAATATATAGATCACAGAAAAAAACAGTATAACAAAACGTGTGGAAGTACTCTGCTATAATAAATAGTAATAAAAAGCAAGTGCTAGTAAAAAACAGTATAAAAACAGGGTACTTAGTTAATACGTTTTTGCAAAAAAGTACGTAAGCCGTTCTACGTCTTCAACGTGACCCATATCAGAACGGTCCTATCTAAACTAATTTAAAACCTCATCCTGTATAATATACCTCATGGATGCAGGGTGGAGAAAGGCCAGGGGGGCCCCCTGATGAAGGCCAACGAAACGATCGTAGGGGTCTGTGGTCCCCCTCCTCTTAGTGACTGGTAATTATACCATACTTATAACCCCGTCTTAGGGGCTGATGGTTGTTGTTTTTAACATTGAACTCACTATACTCTCCTAATATGTAAAAAATGTGAATTCACTTATTACTGTAACTATTTGGGAAAGTTGTGGATGATGTATATGTAATTGAGCTACTTGTGCACATTATTTTACCTCTGTACCTGATGTACTACGGAGTGTTTCATTTTGCATATAACATCAATGCACAATTATGTGCATGTAGCATCTATATTTTCTGTGCCTCTGAATACCACCTCAGCTTCTATTGTACTTTGTATTGTATACATATATTTAACTACCAGGAACTCCTGAGGGGCCCACCCACCATGGGTTGTTGAACCTGTTTGTATGTCCGTCCATCATGTTTTAATAAATTTTTCACTGTTGCAATATAAGACTGTTATGGTCGTATTTTTCCCTCTTTAATTGGTATTACACAGTACATAGCAGGGACACATATAGAAGATTATTTCACCATAGGAAAAATGTTTTTTAAACACATCCAATTGTGGAAATCATTATCTATTATATAAAACCCGAAGGCCACTTCCGGAGGAGGCCACGCCCACTTCCGTGATGGTCGTCGCCCAGGCTCATCCAGTGCACTGTAGCCAGGCTGCCCCCCGGCTACCGTCACCGACACACGGAACGTTCCGATCTCGGAAGTTCCGTGTGCCCTCCTGCCACTCCCCTCCACCCTCTGCCCTCCAGCCAGTACCTACATACCGGGGGTGGGCAGGGGGGCCCATTGCCCGCCACCTCGGAGGGCCACACACCCTGGGGGTACCCGTGCTCCCTGCCGTGTGCCTGGAGAGGAGGGAGGGCGGGACTTCCTCTCCTGCAGCTCTGCCCGCCCCTCCTCTCCTCCTACACCCGACGTCCGGCCACCGGTAAGTCTGCAGCCATACACGCTGCTCTGCCCTCCAGCCTGTGTGCCCCCTCTGCCCTCTGTCCTCTGCGTCCCCTGCCCCCTCTGTGTCCTCTGCCCCCTGTCCTCTGCCCCCTGTCCTCTGTGTCCTCTGTGTCCTCTGCCCCCTGTCCTCTGTGTCCTCTGCCCCCTGTCCTCTGTATCCTCTGCCCCCTGTCCTCTGTCCTCTGCCCCCTGTCCTCTGTGTCCTCTGCCCCCTGTCCTCTGTGTCCTCTGCCCCCTGTCCTCTGTGTCCTCTGCCCCCTGTCCTCTGTGTCCTCTGCCTCCTCTGCCCCCTCTGTGTCCTCTGCCCCCTGTCCTCTGTGTCCTCTGCCCCCTGTCCTCTGTGTCCTCTGCCTCCTCTGCCCCCTCTGTGTCCTCTGCCCCCTGTCCTCTGTGTCCTCTGCCCCCTGTCCTCTGTGTCCTCTGCCCCCTGTCCTCTGTGTCCTCTGCCCCCTGTCCTCTGTGTCCTCTGCCCCCTGTCCTCTGTGTCCTCTGCCCCCTGTCCTCTGTGTCCTCTGCCCCCTGTCCTCTGTGTCCTCTGCCCCCTGTCCTCTGTGTCCTCTGCCCCCTGTCCTCTGTGTCCTCTGCCCCCTGTCCTCTGTGTCCTCTGCCCCCTGTCCTCTGCGTCCTCTGCCCCCTGTCCTCTGCGTCCTCTGCCCCCTGTCCTCTGCGTCCTCTGCCCCCTGTCCTCTGCGTCCTCTGCCCCCTGTCCTCTGCTTCCTCTGCCCCCTGTCCTCTGCGTCCTCTGCCCCCTCTGTGTCCTCTGCCCCCTGTCCTCTGCCCCCTGTCCTCTGCCCCCTGTCCTCTGCCCCTGTCCTCTGCCCCCTGTCCTCTGCGTCCTCTGCCCCCTCTGTGTCCTCTGCGTCCTCTGCCCCCTCTGTGTCCTCTGCGTCCTCTGCCCCCTCTGCGTCCTCTGCCCCCTCTGTGTCCTCTGCGTCCTCTGCCCCCTCTGTGTCCTCTGCCTCCTCTGCCCCCTGTCCTCTGCCCCCTGTCCTCTGCCCCCTGTCCTCTGCGTCCTCTGCCCCCTCTGTGTCCTCTGCGTCCTCTGCCCCCTCTGCGTCCTCTGCCCCCTCTGTGTCCTCTGCGTCCTCTGCCCCTCTGTGTCCTCTGCGTCCTCTGCCCCCTCTGTGTCCTCTGCGTCCTCTGCCCCCTCTGTGTCCTCTGCCTCCTCTGCCCCCTGTCCTCTGCCCCCCTGTCCTCTGCCCCTGTCCTCTGCCCCCTGTCCTCTGCGTCCTCTGCCCCCTCTGTGTCCTCTGCCCCCTCTGTGTCCTCTGCCTCCTCTGCCACCTCTGCGTCCTCTGCCCCCTCTGTGTCCTCTGCGTCCTCTGCCCCCTCTGTGTCCTCTGCCCCCTGTCCTCTGCCCCCTGTCCTCTGCCCCGTCCTCTGCCCCCTGTCCTCTTTCCCCTCTCCTCTGCCCCCTCTCCTCTGCCCCCTTTGTGTCCTCTGCGTCCTCTGCCCCCTCTGTGTCCTCTGCCCCCTGTCCTCTGCCCCCTGTCCTCTGCCCCCTGTCCTCTGCCCCCTGTCCTCTGCCCCCTCTGTGTCCTCTGCCTCCTCTGCCCCCTCTGTGTCCTCTGCCCCCTGTCCTCTGCGTCCTCTGCCCCCTGTCCTCTGCCTCCTCTGCCCCCTGTCCTCTGCCTCCTCTGCCCCCTGTCCTCTGCGTCCTCTGCCCCCTGTCCTCTGCCTCCTCTGCCCCCTGTCCTCTGCGTCCTCTGCCCCCTGTCCTCTGCCTCCTCTGCCCCCTGTCCTCTGCGTCCTCTGCCCCCTGTCCTCTGCCTCCTCTGCCCCCTGTCCTCTGCCTCCTCTGCCCCCTGTCCTCTGCGTCCTCTGCCCCCTGTCCTCTGCGTCCTCTGCCCCCTGTCCTCTGCGTCCTCTGCCCCCTGTCCTCTGCGTCCTCTGCCCCCTGTCCTCTGCGTCCTCTGCCCCCTGTCCTCTGCGTCCTCTGCCCCCTGTCCTCTGCGTCCTCTGCCCCCTGTCCTCTGCCCCCTGTCCTCTGCGTCCTCTGCCCCCTGTCCTCTGCGTCCTCTGCCCCCTGTCCTCTGCGTCCTCTGCCCCCTGTCCTCTGCCCCCTGTCCTCTGCGTCCTCTGCCCCCTGTCCTCTGCGTCCTCTGCCCCCTGTCCTCTGCGTCCTCTGCCCCCTGTCCTCTGCGTCCTCTGCGTCCTCTGCCTCCTCTGCGTCCTCTGCGTCCTCTGCCCCCTCTGCGTCCTCTGCCCCCTCTGCGTCCTCTGCCCCCTCTGCGTCCTCTGCCCCCTCTGCCCCCTCTGCGTCCTCTGCCCCCTCTGCGTCCTCTGCCCCCTCTGCGTCCTCTGCCCCCTCTGCGTCCTCTGCCCCCTCTGCGTCCTCTGCCCCCTCTGCGTCCTCTGCCCCCTCTGCGTCCTCTGCCCCCTCTGTGTCCTCTGCCCCCTCTGTGTCCTCTGCCCCTCTGCCCCCTGTCCTCTGCGTCCTCTGCCCCCTGTCCTCTGCGTCCTCTGCCCCCTGTCCTCTGCGTCCTCTGCCCCCTGTCCTCTGCATCCTCTGCCCCCTGTCCTCTGCGTCCTCTGCCCCCTCTGCGTCCTCTGCCCCCTCTGCGTCCTCTGCCCCCTCTGCGTCCTCTGCCCCCTCTGC
Organism: Allobates femoralis; assembly: GCA_033576535.1. NCBI lineage: Eukaryota > Metazoa > Chordata > Amphibia > Anura > Aromobatidae > Allobates > Allobates femoralis. The sequence goes on along the minus strand of JARQOC010000002.1, from coordinate 470,109,641 downwards.
GTCCTCTGCCCCCTCTGCGTCCTCTGCCCCCTCTGCGTCCTCTGCCCCCTCTGCGTCCTCTGCCCCCTCTGCCCCCTCTGCGTCCTCTGCCCCCTCTGCGTCCTCTGCCCCCTCTGCCCCCTCTGCGTCCTCTGCCCCCTCTGCGTCCTCTGCCCCCTCTGCGTCCTCTGCCCCCTCTGTGTCCTCTGCCCCCTCTGTGTCCTCTGCCCCCTCTGTGTCCTCTGCGTCCTCTGCCCCCTGTCCTCTGCGTCCTCTGCCCCCTGTCCTCTGCCCAGCCGCCTCTGCCCCCTGTCCTCTGCGCTGACCACTCTGCCCACGTCGCTGCGCTGACCAATCTCACCGCACTCACTGCTAACCACTGAGCCACCGCACTCACTGCTAACCACTGAGCCACCGCACTCACTGCTAACCACTGAGCCAGCGCACTCACTGCTAACCACTGAGCCAGCGCACTCACTGCTAACCACTGAGCCACCGCACTCACTGCTAACCACTGAGCCACCGTATACTCTGCTACCCACTGAGCCGCCTGTATACACACTATTCATTTCACCGCACTCCCGTAACTATTAGGGTATGTGCGCACTGGGCGGGTTTTCGGCGGTTTACCTGTGTAAACCGCCGTTTTGCATACATTAGTTTTATTTAAATTTATGTTAATCCAAACCAGCGTTTGGATTAACATTGAAACTAATGTAACCCGCCCAAGGCTGTGCACATACCGGCGGTTACCCAGCGTCATCCGTTGCTAACCCGCAGTTTCCCAGCGGGTTAGCAAAGAATGACCAAGTTCTAAAAACCGGCCGGTTCTGCAGCGGCTGCAAGCAGAATCATGTGCTGCTTCCAGCCGCTGCAGAATCGCCGCCGAGAACCCGCTGGGCAGCCGCCGGATACCGCCCGCACATATCCGCCAGGAAGCCGGTGCACGGCGCCGGAGCTTCCTGGCGGGTCCCGCCCAGCCGCCGCCGACCAACCCGCCGGTAAGTGTGAACTTACCCTTAGTAAATAAACTATATATGGATTCTAGACTACCCGATTCTTTAGAATCGGGCCGCCATCTAGTTATTCAATAATTTAATGATCAACTTGGTTTGCGTCAACTCCTTTAAATATATTTTTGCTGTGATTTTGAAAATAGTTAGAATGGCACAAGTGACCATTAAGGCTCTACTCATCTTTTTGTTGATATGTAAACTTTTTTTTATTTTATTTTCAGGGCTCATTCCTTTTTCCTGGTGTGCATGTAAACTCTACCCAAGCTGTACAGTTTACGCTTCGGAATAAAGGGATGGCTCGAGCAAGAGTAGAATTTGATCTTTCAAAATATGAAGATTTTTCTTTGACATTCAAAGAAGATGCAGGTACTGTAACTTTCTAAGTAGGGGCAAATGTTTATGACATTGATGAAAATAATATGAACATTTTGTCATAGTCTTTGTCATTATTGACCTTATAATACATTACTCTCAAGTTGACTGCTAGTTTTAGATGGATACAACTGAATTCCTCTCTTTGGAGCTTTGCCGAGTGGCCAAACATTACTGTACGGTCACATGTGATGTATTGCCACATTCAGGAGAAACTGTGTAACACATTATGGGGGCTTTTTTACCTATTCTAATTAAGGCTAGGGTCACATTTATTACAGAAATTGTGTTCACCGCATCCAGATCCGAATGCGGTGAACGCATTTGGCTGCAGACAAGCCGCAATCCCTTAACCGGATTGCTGAAGCCGCAATCTGGTAACCGGATTGCTCTAGATGTGTAATCCAGAGCAATCCAGTTACCGGATAGTTTGCTCATCTGAGCAAACTGTTCTCAGTGTTTTAAAATATTAAATTATATTAATAAATGTAGCTATAATGTCTCTAGGGGGTGCCCACCCCCCTTGAGACATACCACCTACTCAGGTGGGCATATAATGATGTAATTGCAGATGTACAGTAGCCGGCTCCTGTCGGCTGCTGTACATTTTTATGAATGAAGCCGCCGGCTCCTCTGAGAGCAGTGCTCATACTATACCTATTGTAGTTATAGTATGTGCGCTGTCCGAGGTCCTGAAGGCTTATACAGTAAGATCTATGGGCAGCGCAGTCTCTGAAATTCTTGACCCTACTCTAAGTAAATAGGAAATCTGGGGCTAAAATAACATTTTAATGGTTAAAATGTAATTATTTTTTCTTCTCCATCCAATAGTATAAAACTTAGTCATACATCTGTGGTGTCATTATGGCAAACTTTGCTCCCATAGATGCTCCCATAGATGAATTAATTGATGAGTGCAGTTTGCAAAATGTAATCACTTTTTGGGGAATTTCTCCTATTCTGGCACCTCAGGGCTCTGCGAGTGCGACATGGCAACTGCAAACCATTTCAACAAATTCTGATGTCTAATATAGTACTCCTTCCCTTCTCAGCTTTGCACTGTACCTCAAAAGTAGTTCTTGATTACATGTAGGGTATTGGTGCCCTCTGGAGAAATTTCACAACAGTGTGGTCCATTAATGAAAAATTAAAAACTTGGGGATAAAACAATATTTTAGTGAAAAAAAAAAGTAATTATTCTTTCTTTAACGCCCAATGGAATAAAATTCAGTGGTACATTTGTTGTGTCAATATTCTCACTGCACCCATAGATAAATTCATTTAGGGGTGTACTTTGTAAAAAGGGATCCTTCATGGGGTTTCTTCTTTTATGGAATGTCAGGGGCTCTGCCAATGTGAAACGGAACCCCCAAACCATTCCAACTAAATCTAGAATCCAAAATGAATCTCCTTCCTTTCGGAGCTTTGCACTTGCCTCAAAAGTAGTTTTCGACCACATATGGTGTTTGGTGAACTCACAAAAAAGTTGTGCAACAAATGATATGATCTATTTTCTCCTGTTAGCACTTTTTGAAAATTAAAACTTTGGTGCCAAAGCAACATATTAATAGAAAAAAAATGCATTTTTTTTATTCACACAACCCAATGATAATACAATTTTATGAATCACCTTAAGGTTAAAATTGCTCACTACATCCCTAGATGAATTCCTTAAAAGCTGTAGTTTCAAGAATGCACTTTGTAAGGGGTTTCTGCTGTTTTGGCATGTCAGGGGA